>APFE030963822.1:168381-198008 GCA_000404065.3 Pinus taeda | reverse complement strand
AAATGGGTTTTTCTCTGAAAGGTTGTAAATAGCCTTAAGCAGGATAAAGGATCATTGCTGGGTAACAGGTAACCCTGTTGAGGCTATGGACGCCTGGTGGCAGTAGAGGCTCTACCTACGACTAATGAGCATATTTTAAAAAGCCAGCACACAGAGAAGACCTTATTTTATCTTTAAAAGACCAAGTAATGGCTGATGTAAATACAAGGACTAAGCTTGAGGAAGCAAACGATTAGAATAGAAAAAGGTTGAAAAAAAATATCATTGATAGGATAAGGCATAATGTACTCTATCTATCCATAACAAAATTTAGACTTATGAAAATTTTTCTGCTTCGGAAGTTAAAATTCAATAGAAAAGCAGAGATAATTGGTTCTTCCCCGTGAATCGCCATTGTTGTGGCCACCAACAACCCCCTTCTTTGTTTGATATTAGCAATAAGACCAAGAAAATGGGGACCCTTAATAGAAAATCCAAACAAACATTTTATGAAAATTTTTGTATTCAACTCCTTAAAACTTTATCGCATCGTGAGAAAAGAATGAAAAGTTTTCTTATGAGCATAATAAACTGCGAAGAAGCGACGCAAAATTCATCGCATCGCATTCATTATGAAGCGCTCTTAAATGAAAAACTTAAAAAATCTCCGACGGCTGATATGCGACGTCGCATATCGCAACATCCCGTAAGCAGCACACAATGATTGAATGACTAAATGCGATCTGCGATCTGCGATGCGAGTCGCAGAAATCACCCATCGCGAATTTTCCTTGGCGCAGTATTCAAGGAACGCTGTCCGTTAACCAAAATTGAGCCCGCGCCTTAATAGAAATTAATGATTTTACGCCAAAGTATTCAGGAAGGACAGTTTTGTGTTTTTTGAAGAGTCAGTTCGCTATGAGTGTCATAATTATGCATTCATAAGAGCTTAAAGCTTTCATGTCAATTTTTATTATCATTACTCTTTTCCTTTGCGTAAACTATAAGATAGGAAATAACATGAAGCAATGTGCAGGAAACATCTAAGGAAAAGGGGAAAGCGTCAATGCTCGGAGAACAGAGAAGAGATCCCTTCAGAAATGGATGCTGCATGCGATAGGACCACAGATTCCAGAGTATCACTCAACAGATGTTTATGTCAATAGGCCATCTAAAGCTCAGATTCAAAGGCGCACAAAAGCAGCATGTTTACAAAAGACCCTGAAGCTTATGCCCAGAAAAGCTCGGAACAAAGAACGGAGGCAGTTTTCGATGCAGAAAATTGTTCAGAGAGTAAAGTCCCTAACTTATTCAATCATTCGCAAGGCCAGAAACTGAAATAGCAAAAGTAGATCCAATTTGAGAGAAATTTTAGTTATTACCAAGTATACACGCAGCAAATACACCCAGCCAGAGGAATATTCTCAAAAATATCTTCTATTTTACCAGAAAGTGGTGCCAACGCTTGTTATTTCTATTTTGATAGCTCAAACGAAAGCGGAAGGCGACCAGCCGACTCTTCCCAGTCGAATGTTGCATGCTTGCAGCACTAAGGAGCAAATATAGAAATAGTTTAGAATTAGATTCAATTTTTAGAAATAGTTTTGCTTTATCAGAAGGGCGGTCATTTAAAACCATACCCTAAATTTATGTAATTAAGTTAATTAGTTAGCAGTATTTAAACCCTTCTCAGGAATTTAGAGAAGGGTCCAGAAATTTTTCAAAAACTTGTCCTTGGAACATGCACTTCTGCACCCTCAGAGGAGGTTTTGATGAATGGATGGATCGAGATTTATTAATGTTTGCATTTGATGTTTACTATTGATGTTGCACTTTTGTACTCTCAGTAGATGTTAGAACAAGTAGAGATAAATCGTTTTTGCTTGAAGCTTATGAGTAGGATTAGTCATAAATGGTACTTTTATCTCTTGGCCATTTCTACTTATATTCTTAAAGTGATATACAGTTTTCAGTTGTTTATATGTTATTGCATGAATGTATGAGTTACCATTTGGCAATTCTGTACGGTGGAGTCATTTATTTATGTCTGATATATGAATAACTTATTATGCGATATCCTGTTCACAACTGTTTTGCCTAACTTCTTATGCAAAGTGGTTTATCTTAATTGATTTCTATTCTTATAATAGCTTAATTATCTTTATTACCAGTTATTGTTTGAAATCTCTTTAGATCGCATAATAGAAGAAATACACCCCGGGTTAGCGTAGATTAGATCCCCAGTCAGACCCGCTATACCAAATGGATAAGAAATTGCCAACGAAGGTCCAGACGGGGTGGGTATCCCCCTTGTTGTCGACCCGATTTTTGGGGCTTCAACAGAGTATTATAAAATTACGTGTGTATTTTACTTTTGTTCCTTGAATGTGTTTATGATATGTTGAGTATTGGGTTTATTTTTTAATGCTTCTTTGATGCACAAATCTATATGTTTCTCTGTTTTATATGACCGTAAGTAGAGATATATGTTTACGTGAAGATAACCTTAATGAATGATAAAATTAACCAATATTTAAGTGAATCTGAGTAAATACAGAAGTAAGAGTAATTACAGAGGCACGTAGGTGCTTGATTTATCTATTTGGTGCTCGTGAAGGATGGACAAAGACATTCGTGGAGGCTTTGAGGACGAGTAAGAGACGTATTTTGATAAGACCTAAAGGGCTTATCGATCTGCGCGAAGGAAGGTTAGGGAAAATAACTAACATCACAACCATCTGAGGGTGCAGAAACTTGGTTCCTACATCACCCCATACTGCTTCAGGTGAGACTTCAGTCCAGCCTTTGTGGATTGATGCTGAAAGGGCCAGTAGTGTAGGGATTGCCTTCACTGCTTAACATTGAAACTAGATCAGGGCCCTTCAAGCCAACAAATGGTTCTATTGTGAGGACTGGGATTTGCATAATGAGATGTGTGATTTCACTTCATTCGAATCCAAATAAGAAGGAGATTGAAGACTGGTTGGATAGAAAGATTTACAAATTTGTGGTGCAAGAAAATAGGAATCCACGATTGAGGAAAGAATAGTGGTCGGACAAATATTTGTACATAAAGATGTACGAAATCTTCTCTTGTTCCTTCCCAGTTGAGTTATACGAGTGGATCACGAAGTTGGCAGATATCCAATGGAGGTGGAGGCTTGACAGTCCGATTGTCTAGACCCCAGAGCTAGTGTAGAAATTGGAAGCCTATGAAGATAAGATCGTGAGCACTCTCGATCATTGGCTCAACCGTATCATAGGAGGGTTTGTGACAGAGTTCATGGTTGATACTTCAGTCAGTTACAATGAAACAGAGTGCCTCTTCTTCAAGGGACCGCGAGGCAAGTATTTGAAATCATTAAATACTTAGACTAAGATGCTCTTTTTTGAAAAGAGGGTTATGCAGTTACTGTGATGTTTGGGGCTACACGAAGTGGAAGGAATTTCAAGGACAGAGGAAGAAAAGGCCTTGAATATAGCCCACTGATTAAGCCTCCTGTGAGTGATGACAAAGGAGTAGCACATGCTTCTCCAGTGAGCATTATTCAGTTGATAAGATAGGGATTACCGTGAATACCTACATGCCTCTATCCTCACCTCATCCATCCAAACTGCCTTAATCCTCACCTCCACCACTTACCCCCTCACCCACACTATGACCACCTCCACCACCATTCAACATGGAAAACTCCATAAAACTACCTGTTTTTAAGTGCAAAGGCGTAGGAAATGAATATTTGGACCAGTTTTGGTTCACTACGAAGGTTGTGTGGGAAGCTCAGGGTATGACAAATGATCAAATGAAGAAAGCAATGTTGTTTAGTGCTTTACAGGACCACGCACTAACTTGGTACATTAAGGACTACACTGATAATTTGATGTCTGCATTGGTCGATATCCAGACTGCGTTGAATAAGTAATTTAGTAAACCTAAGTCTGAGGCGCAATCAATTATGGGATTCAAGGAGATCATGATGAAGCCTAGAGAGATGCCCTGGGATTTTGATCAAAGATTGAAGTGTATGATCCATGAAGCCAACATGAATCTGACTGATGGGTAACACCACGAATGGTTTGTGGCCTTGCTCCTGCCTCACCTAAGGGTTGTGCTATCACAACAGAAGATCGGGACCTAGGTGGAACCTCTGGAAATCCCGATGAGATTGCATGAGAAACCAATGTAGGATTCTAATCTAGGGGTTCAGCATATTCAAGCATAGTTTCAGAACCTTTACCTCAAAATTTAAAATTTGATGAAAGACAGAAAAGCTCGTCTAGAGGCACGTGAAGAAGTGTGGTGCCTAAAGAGAAAAATCCAAGGGCATGACAAAGATCACTGTCCTGTTTTCTCAAATTATGTTGCATCAGGGGGACCAATGCCTCTAAGGTCGAAAGCTGGAGCAGGGCCAAGTACAGGACCCTCGCTATGGTGTGCTATCTGTTATGTAGCTGGGAAACATGCGACAAATAATTGCCATATTCTATAGAAATTTGTACAGACACCGCAACGACCCTTCTGCAACTTTTGTTAATCTGTGGGTTATGACAGGTGAAATTACCAATGTTATGAATTAATGATGGACAAGACACCTGCATATATGGTGCAAGTAGAAACGTGACCCCTGGACCAAGGCATTAGAGGAGCCCGAGCCAAGTATCAGGGGGCCAGTTGGGGCCGAGGTGTAGGAGGACCTGGTAGAGGTTGAGGGCAGTCTATTTGTTACAATTGTGGAGGACCAGGGCACTATGCACGAGACTACCCAAATCTGACGTAGCTGTCATGCCACTATGGTACTCAGTTTGACCATGCGACAGAGGAATTCCATATATTGTTAGCCAAGGTACATGAGAATGGGGCACAATCTCAGCAACCGACTCAAAACCTGCAGATGATGATTTCTTTGACTCACGAGGAAGACCCTAAGGTAAATATTGTGTTGCTAGTGGAGTGATGACTGGTTAAGATAAGGGGAAGTAGCCTGGAGAAGGCAAGTGGGTCTGCAAAGCACCAGAAAATGAGACCAAGTTGGATATAGAATGTGCAAAAGAAACATTTATGGAATAAAAGAAAAGTTTCGCTAAGGCCTCTGCCTCAGGGAGTCAGGAGAAACCAGGTTAATACATGGACCCGTTCATGATTACCACGTTATCAAAGACCTGCATGAAACTGATCTGAGATAGTAACTTTGTGAAGGGTCTATAGGAGCTTATCAATAGGTGCGTTGGGAAGGAAACCACTACTGGCATACCGTGCATTGTTTGGAAGCTTGGTAACCATAAGGCATGAATTGGACGTGAGATGAGACTCACCGCACAAGTAGGAGAATATGAAATGGACCAAGTTATCATCAAACTAGGGTTTGATGCAAATGTTTTTCTGAAACAGACATGGGAAAGAATAGGGAGACCTGTTGTACAATGGTATTCGATTTAGTTGAGCATGGCGAATCATCAAAAAATCATCCCAATGAGGAGGTTGCGGGGGGTAACAATTGATATCGAATATGTGAGCACACTAGTGGATTTTGAAGTGATAGAGATTGTAGTTGACAACAATCCCTACCCCGCACTCCTTGGGATCGATTGGGCCACTGAGATGAATGGGTTAATCAACCTAAAGAAGTAAAGGTGATATTTGAGAAGAAATCGCTCCGCATAGTGGTGCCACTAGACCCCGCAGAAGGACCGCGCTATACTGAACTAGTCTGCAATTATGAAAGTGATGATGATTTGGATCAAATTTACAAGATAAAGGTGTGAAATCAAAATTGGGTGAATCTGAGAGCAGAAAGATGTATTGCATGGGATTGTGAGAGCTCCTGCACATTAGATTCAGATGAAGAACTGGAGCACTAGCAAAATTGACTGCATGAAGTATCTATGTTGCGTTATAACATGATGACCAAGTCGTTGCACTGTGTATCATCAGAGGTAAGAAATCTACCTTACTATGATGGGTTAACTAATGTTGATCAATTTTTGGATTCATTTGAAAGGGAAGTACCAGAGAAGCATCACTTCCAAGCATTAGATTGGGCACTGCGCACTACACCTGTAAGATGGTGGGGTACGAAAAAAGATAGTTTTGATGATTGGCGTGAATATAGGAGGATGATAAGGGTATGCTTTGGTAATCCGAAGGTGCGATTAACATAAACATATGATCGAAGAAATGATCCACGTGACCATTTGGCCAAATGGACTAAAGTTTATGGAGTGAAGCCTCAATCGGAATGGGTACATCTATTTTGTCATACCTTGGATGTTATAGCAATGAATTGATACTTGGAGACGAAACTCTGCCATGGCATCAAAGAATAGGATATTTTGTGCAAGTTATTTTTGTTGACGTTAAGTTTTGAGGATGGGTTTGAATCCATTGATGAAGCATTAGAAGAGGTTAAGACAACAATTTTTAGGATACCACAGGATCCTCTAGATTTGATTCAACCTTATTGGAATACCTAGCTGATCCATGCGCTGGAGTGCGAATATCAAGATCTATTCCACATGAATTTTTCAAATATGAAAGGGATAATAGGGGACATGGATGTCATGAAGATCACCCTAAAACCAAACGCAAAACCTGTGAAGCAAAGGCCTTATTGCCTCAATCCGAAGTATAAAGAAAGGATCCGCTTAGAGTTAGACAAGATGCTGGCGGCATGTATTATTGAACTGATAGAACAATCTGATTGGGTAAGCCCAATAGTTATTCAGGAAAAGAAGCAGAGTGAATAAATAAAGATATGCATAGATCTCAGGAAGTTGAGTGATTCCTGTATGCATGATCCCTTCCCAACTACGTTCACTGATGACATCCTGGGTAATGTTGGTGGCAAGGAAGCATATTTGTTCGCTGATGGGTTCTCTGGGTACCATCAGATCAAAATCGCACTGGAAGGTAGAAGTAAGAAGACCTTCGTGACTGAATGGGGATGCTTCCATTATACGGTGATGGCTTTTGGGTTGAAGAACACATCGGTGATCTTTTCGCGTGTAGTCATCGCGACGTTCAAGGATTTCAGTCATAAATTTCTGGAAGTATACTTTGATGATTGGATAGTATTCGGACTAGTGAAGTGCCATATGGAAAGTCTGCACTTGATGCTAGATACATGTCGGAGGTACTAGATTGTTCTCAACTAAAAGAAATTTTTATTTTATGCCCCTTTTGGGATCTTGCTGGGTCATGCGGTATGCAGAAAAGTCTTGATGGTAGACCTTGTGAATATCGCAATTATAATCAATTTGGAGGTGCCAAGGAGTGTGGAAAAGATGCACGCAACATTTGGACATATGGTATTCTATATGAAATTCATTAAGAGCTATGCCCATATCATTGTGCCGATGGAAAGAATGTTAAAGAAGGATGTTACATTCTGTTGAATGAAGACTGCTAGAAGAGCTTGGATGTGCTAAAGGACAAAATGGTCACTGCACCAATCCTAGTCTTCCCAGATTGGAAGAAGGAATTTCATGTGCATGTGGATGCATCATGTATTCCACTGGGAGCAATACTAACATAGGTTGGTGAAGGCGACTTGGATCACCCTATAACATTCACAAGTAGGAAGCTATCTAAAGCTAAGAAAAATTATTCCACGATAGAGCACAAAGGACTAGCTATGGTGTACGCGCTCTAGAAGTTGAGGCATTATTTATTGGGTGGAAATTTTAAGATGTATACAAACCATTCAGCATTAAAATACATGGTCAACAAGCCTGTGTTGGGGGGGAAGATATGCAGGTCACTGTTTTTGTTCTAGGAGTATGATTTTCAAGCTATTGTGAAACTAGGCACTTGAATGCTAGACCGGATCATTTGTCACGCATTGAAATAGGAGATGAGCCTACAAATATGGATGAAGGGCTATCCGATTTGTAGCTCTTTGCAGTATATGTCATGGAGAACCACTTTGAAGATATTATACTCTTCTTGAAGACAGGTATGGCTCCGGAAGGATATACAAGCCAAGAAAAGAAGGAACTGGTGGTGTGTGCTACAGAATTTTCTGTCATTGTAGGGCACTTTTATAAAATGGGATCAGATGAGATATTGCAATGTTATGAGCTAGAGTTTGAATGAAACAACATCCTCACTAAGGTTCATTACAAAGTTGTGACAGGTCATTATGCAGGAAAAGAAACAGTGCAAAAGATTCGACGTGTTGGGTTATGGTGGCCAACCTTGAATAAGGATTCAAAAGTGTATTGTAGGGCATGCGATGCACGCCAAAGGATGAGCATACCCTCATGCCGGGATGAGCTACTACTGAATCAGCAAATATCGCTACAACCCTTCAAGAAGTGGGTGATTGACTTTGTATGATCAGTTCAACTTCTAGGGAAGAAGATGGGTGTAGAGTACGTCATCACTATGACTGAGTACTTAACCATATGGGTGAAGGCGCAACCTGTGAAGGACTGCACAAGTGCGACGAAAGCCAAATTCATCTTTGAGTATGTGTTGACAAGGTTTGGTTGTCCAAAAATTTTAATGAGCGGTCACTTTACACACTTTCTTAATGAGACAATTAGCGGGATGATAGAGGAATTTCAAGTATACCATTAGAAGAGCACACCATATTATCCGCAAGCTAATGGAACAGTGGAAACATTTAATAAAATATTGGAGAGGGCACTCAAAAAGGTTTGCAATGCTCAAATAAATGACTTAGATGTTCGTGTTCTCATGGTACTATGGGATTATAGAATGACTTGCAAGAAGTTGGCTGGACAAACATCCTTTACATTAGTTTATGGCGTGGAAGATGTGATGCCGATGGAGTACATTGTACCTAGTCTACACATAATGACATTCATAGGAATGGCAGATTGTGGAGCCCTAAAAGAGAGGCTCACATAGCTAACAAAGCTTGAAGAAGATATCTTTCTTGCTCGATTCTATCAACAGGTTCAAAAGGAGCGTGAAAATGCATGGCACAATTAGCACATCAAACTACAAACCTTCAAGGTAAATGATTTAGTTCTATTATATGACAGCAAGATTGATAAATTTCCAAGAAAATTTCGGATGCATTGGCTAGGGCCATATGTAATCAAGGAGACTACCAATGGTGGAGCAATTCAGTTGGTAAATTTGAATGGAGAACCATTCCCAGCGTGGGTGAATGCCAACCAATTCAAGCCATACACAGGCGATCTAGCTAGATGACTATTTGGTGGAAGCACAGTCTTAGCACTCTAGGCAGCTGAAAGAAGGCGCGGGACTATAAACTACACTGTCCAGGTTGGGGAGCTGCGCGATTAGGGAACTGCGTGGAATGAAGGAATGTCACAGTGTCAGTAGAAATGTGCAGGGAGTTGCACTATCCAAGAAGGGACTATGCAGGGAAGCTGGAAAGTGACTATTATGGTCATTGTTCATGACTTGACAATGGGAAAATGACCAAATGGAGTGGGGGGGAAGCATTTAAGTCATAATTTAAGGGCAAGATATGTGAAAATCTACCACCAATCTAGCATTTATGAAAAAAAATTTGGGGGGAATGATCGAATTTGAATTTGAAATTGCCTATAAATTACAGGTGGCTGCTCAGCAAAAATCACTTGGCATTTTGAGAATTGAGGTGTTGAGCTTTTCGACACACATGAACTGTGAGAAATTTGAAGCTCTCATAGCAAGTTTAGTATTTGATAGGTTGCCAAAAGAGACGCAGGAATTGTTGTCCAGTATTATGTCAACACCCATAAAAACTGTGAGTGCAGGAGAAGCAATGGAAGCTAAGTGAGTTGCCCCAGAGGTAGCAATGGTAGCTGAGGAAGCTGCCCCAAAGGTTGAGAGCGTCAAAGTACCGCCAGAAGTGTCTAAATCATCGAGGACACTGAGGCTAAGGCCTACACTGACCCAAGAGGGTTTGAAATCAAAGAAATATAAGTAGAAAGTGCCAGATACAGTGCACGCATCACCCGGAAGGCACCTGCAGAAGGAAAATCACACCCTACAGGAGAACAGTAAGCTAATTGACCTTGAACCTGAAAAAGATGTTGAGCAGATCCCTATGGATGAAGAAGACTTTGACATGGGGGTGGAGGATGTTGACATTGAGGGGTACGACCCTATCTTGAAGCTGCCTGAGTACATTCCTCTGCGTAGAGGCAAGACAAATGTTCCAAATGACATTGATGAAAACAAGGTCGTGTTTCATAAACCCTTGCTGCTAGACAAAATCGCCTTTGAAGGACTGCGCCTAGTTCATGTCCCCTTGTTGAAATTGGCGGATTTGGATTTAGCTGATATGGAATGCTTTTGCCAATTAGCCACAGATCAACTCATGCACCATGTCTTGTACAAAGACTGGTGTGACCATGCTGGAGCCAAGAAAGTGGGTAAAAGGGGTGGATAAGGATGGTCTATTGAACATGTTGTGGGAACTGCATTACAACTGCACACCCATAACCATGATAGTGATTAAGAAGCTACTGTGCTTGTTGCATGATGGGTGCCTGCGGCTAGAGGAGCCGATACCAATCACTAACATGCTAATCCATAGGATAACTTGGCTGCCGCACGTAGGAGAAAATATGGCCATGGTGTTTGGAGGAAAGGCATGTGAGTGTGACCTTGCCGAAGCAATGAAGGATAAATTTAAGCTTTCAAGGAAGTCATCAAACTAATCCATCATTACCATAACCATCCCCACAATCAAGGTAGCCGCTTAGATCCTGGCAGGAAAGATTATGCAGAAGTGTCATGTAGATGAAGTGCCGACACCAGTAGTATCTTTAGTGGCCCAATGTGCAAAGGGAATATAGTTCAACTAGGCATGCTACCTCTGTACCGAGCTTCTTTCTAACTAAAGAGAGGCACAAGACCAAAGAAATATGTATCACTACGCATGATTACTGCTATCCATAGTGTTGGTCATGTGGAAGTTACCAGAGGATAGTCAGTTTCCTCCGGTCAGTTAGGACCTACTGAAAGCGGTGAAGTTAACTTCACTCTAGGATATGAAGGACCCCAAAGGGTCAAGGACAGTAAGGTCTTTTGGATCTTGATGGAGATGAATATCCACATGGCCATCAACTGTAAACCATAGTTCTAGTTGATCACTTATCATCAATTGGTAGACTATGTGGAGTTTAAGGTGGACTTCCACTGGGTCTCCATGCGTGCATGGAAGGATCCTAAAGAGAAGTTGTATAAACTTCCATACTTGGCCATAGACGACATAATCAAAATGGTCCTTAACCTCTGGCCAAAATATTGGTTCACCACTTCAGACTTGACAGCTGGGTTTAGCAAGTCTGCAGCGTAGCGAGAGAAGGAAGAGATCAAGTGGAAGATGGAACAACTAGCAGAAAAGAGGAAGGAGGAGGCCGAGGACAAAGATAGGGCATAACACACTGCCAAAAAATAGTTAGAGAAAGAAGAGGAGTGCAACTCTGACAGGAGTCATAAGTCGTCTTCCCCGGAAACAGAAGAGGAGGAGGAACAATAGACAGGGTAGGGAGGAGCAAACTCAGAGACTACTCCATTCTGAATTAAGCACAATAGGGACTCAGAGAAAGTAGGGCCACAGAGGAAGTCCAAGGCTTGCAAGACTTCCCTTGACCTAATCACCTTGACAAAAGGTGATTAGAATGACATTGGTGATACGGTGAGGGCTGTCACCATGGAACTGCTACAAAATTTTGAGCAACAGTAGAAGTAGGCGTTGGGTGCCATTCAGATAGGTTTGCAAGAGTTATAGATCTAGGTGTCACAAGTGTAGACTAAAGTGGGGCAAAGTAGCGTAGCATCAAACAGCTTGGCATCTGGGACAGTTTAAGAAGAAGAAATGGTTTGCCCCTTGGACCCCTCTTTATCGTGCTGCCAGATGGAGTGATGATTACAGAAGGAGAAGATGATTGAGCCACTATCCGCACCCTCCAGAAGGTTAGGCTAGACTTGTACATGCTTCCAAGAGAAGCCCTTCACACCCTACATGGTGGTGTGATTACAGAACATCAGGCTCAGGAACAACGAACATTGAACATCATTAGCGAGCAAAAGGTGAACAACACCCAAATGTTTGCCATGAAGATTTGTGCCATCAAGCTCTATAATGTTATCATGGTGAAGAATGAGCACAGTACCAAGGTAGTGGCGAAGGCATGTAGGTCTGTCCCCAAGCTGAATATTCCTGAAGATGCACCTGTGGATGAATGAATTCAGAAGCTTGTTGTCGGAGTGTGCGAAGTGAGATCAGAGTTGGCTAAGGTTCAATTGGAACTGAACCTTAATATCATATAACTTGCATTGAGGGACCAAACCTTGACTCCACTAGAGGTAAAGGAGTAGTGCGAGGCCGCTGTTAGAGATGTAATAACCACTGTAGATAGTGTAGTGAAGGAGTACAGAATGGTCTTCGAGCAGGCGCTCGAAGTGGTTACCAATTTGTAGGAGGATCCCACCTTGCAAAGGTTGGAAACAGAGACCTGAGAGCTGCAATAGAGATATGATGAAGTCAATGTGACGATGAGTACCATCACCCTTACATAGAGGCTATCAAAACAACAAGAGGGAAAGGTGATAAAGGAGTAGGTGGATGCAGCGCAGTGTAAAGAGAGCGTCCTCAAGGTGAGAATAGGGATTTGGATTGATGAAGCCTATGTGCTCACAACCACTATCGAAGGGAAACTGGCTATTCTGAAGGGGACATAGCAGAAGGTACAGGCAGATGGCGTAGGGCCAACGAGGGAGGAACTGGTTGAACAAATGAAGCAGGCGACAACACAGTGCACCCTTAAAGTTGCAGTCATACAGGTGGAGCTGGGAGGTCTTCATGATAAGATCTTTGCACCAGCAGAGTGAGTCAAAGGTGAGTAACCAGATCTGTGTTGGGGGCCTATTGGGAACGAGTCCCCTAGGGTAAATTTTAGGGTTAAAAGCCCAATTTTTGTGTAAAGTCTCGACATTTTTTTGTCACGGAGCATGAATATGTCAAGATTCAATAAACCGATTTCACCCTTATTTTGTGTAAAAGCATGTTAGCTTTAGAGATCTACCCATGGTCTGTGGACCATGGAAATGTATAAAAAGGGAGTCATAGAAGAGTCTAGGGGAGATATTTCATAGTTGATACTTGATGTTAATGAAGGTAATGGGTCTGTGAGATCTAAGAGTGAAGAGTCTTAGCATAGGAAGAGGCTGTACAGCTGAGTGCACAGAGGCCTAGGGTAGAATTTCGCAGCTGAGTGTGCGAACCCCTGTAGTTGTGTGCGTAGGGTAGTCAGAGTCTGTATTGGAAATCTAGACTAATAATATAGAACAATATTCCGAAATTACTTGTGTATTTTACTTATGTTCCTTGCATGCAATTATGTTATGTTGAGTATTGGGTTTATGTTTTAATGCTACTCTGATGCGCAAATCTATATGTTTCTCTGTTTTATATGACCGCAAGTAGAGATATATGTTTACGTGAAGATACCCATAATGCACGATAAAGTTAACCAATATTTAAGTGAATCTAAGTAAATACAAAAGTAAGAGTAATTATAGAGGTGTGTATCTACCTTATCTATCTATTTATGGCCTACAAAGGAGAGACTTTTGCAGAGGCTTTGAGGATGAGTAAGAGAAGTACTTTGATAAGCCTTAAAGGGTTTATCGATGTACATGAAGGAAGGTTAGGGAAAATAATTGACATCACAACCATCTCAGGGTGCGGAAACTTGGTTTTGGCATCCCCCCATATTGCTTCGGGTGAGACTTCACTCCACGCTCCGCGGATTGATGCCGAAAGGGCCAGTAGTGTAGGGATTTTCTCGGCTGCTTAACACCGAATTTAGGTCAGGTACAATCAAGCCAATAGTGCATAAAGCCATTTTCCATGGGAATGGATTATAACAGTGAAGCAAAGATTTTGTTCAAACTCTCGGGAACATACATGCTTCCATCGCCCATGTGCAAGAGTGGACAATGTGATAGAATGGGGCCCTGCTTCACCTGCCAAAGATGATGAAGCCTAAGGCAGAGATGGAGAAACAAAAGCTCTAGTTGTTGATCTAGAAACATGAGTAGCTTGCCCCATTCGTCAGTAGCATACATGCCTCATATGAATGGTTATACAAGAGTTTGGATGTCATGATGAGAATGCACAGGATACCATTAATTGGTTCCCTAATCGAAGCTAAACACAAGAACCAACTCTGGCTAGAGATCGAAAGGTACATGGAGAAGCTAAGGTGAGAGGCCACTAGGGTTGAATTTGAGTTGTGTGCACATAACTTGCATAAATACATTGGTGGTGTTGTCATGGTTAACACCATGGTGTACATGCTTCAGGACAAGATGGATAAAGGTTCTAAAACCATATACCCAGATGTTGTGGAGGCAATAGTCTACTATCAAAAAGGCACCATCAAGAAGTTTGGGGACATCATCACATAGTACCAAGGTTGGTATCTGTACGTGACTGAGAAGCACCAAGTGGAGGTTGCCGAGTTGGTATTTACCCAAACTTTGGATTCATGGTGTTTTATCTTATTAGGATGCTGCTAGCTTATTTTGTCTCATATTGATACATGTGGAAAATGTAATATTATTTTTAAATATGTTGTAAGTGAATCTCCAAGTGTCATTAGTGGAACTTTAAAGGTCATCATCTTATGTAATGAGTTATTTGTAAAGAAGTTGAAGAGTCATGAGGGCGGTCAAAGAGTCACAAAGGAGAAATACCAAGGGTCAGCTCACCCTTTGTTATAAATAGAACCTCATAACTCATAGAGAAAGCTTTTGGGAGCCAATATTTTGGCTCGGCTTAAGCTTAGAAAAGGATTGGGAGTATTGTGACAAGCCTTGGCTTCTCCATAACGTAGAGTGAGTATACTTCTTTGGAGGAGCAGGTGTTCTTGAATGTAATGTTCCACTATTGGGGCTAGTGGCCTCCAATGGTGTATGTATGGATCGAACTTTCACTTATAATAATAATATCAAAGCCATCACACTTTCATGCATATGTTGTTATTATAGTTGGACTATTTTGGCCTCTTTAGTAATGTATGTTGTTTAACTTACACATTTTCTTAAGAACTATTTTTTATTCAATTGCATGAATCCTATTAAATGCATGTTGTTGGATTAACCCATCACTTTAATTTGTGGACTATTTCACATTTTATCTTGTGATGTCATTCCACTCATGTGTTCCTTTAAAGTTACATACTATTACAAGCTTCTAAGGGGCACACTTCCTTTTCATCTCTATGTGTTAGAAAACCCATGCATCACACTTGATTTGTCGCAAGGCCACACACTTGCTTCAACCCAAATTTATCATACTTATCTCTGTGCGGTACCATGGTCAAGGAATTACATTACCACCCATTGTTGTGACTCCTACTCCAAATGGTCTATGGTCTAGTTGGGACTTATTATCGGGGAGATCCCTTGAATGTTGGTAGGTCTAGAACCATCAACACCTTTCCCAATCTCCTGTATTACCTTGAACACGTGTAGAAATAAATATGAAAAACATAACTGGTAACAAGACAAACTCACATAGATTCACAAGTTGTTCAGAATGAATATAAAATCCTTCAATTATCTTTAGAAATAGTTTTGAAAATTACAAGCATGTCACTGGTTCATTACAAGGGGTCAAACCTGATTTCTTCGAACTACGAAATACTTATAGAATCTAATGATAAAAATATATAGATCTAAACCAAAATTTATTACAAAATGAGATAATATCTAAAAAAAAATTTGATTTACAAAAATACAACTAGAAAATAGCTATTATAAACTGATTCAAATAATCAACACACAATTTAAGGGTGTTGTTTGATGACTACTACATTTAACTGATTTTTTTGCTTTTTTCTCTCTTTTTTTTTTTTTTTTCAGCTTACTGCTCCTCTTTTTCCTGTAATTGGTCACTGAATTCCTTGCATTCTATTTACTCGATGAGTTCAAGTAACTTATCCCATCTCTTCTCATCTGGGATAGAAATTTTTGTTAATTTCCTATATGCCTAATCAACTTCTGTGTATTTTTAAAAAGTTTCCTTTGTGATGAACAAATGGTTGACTTCATGCTAAAATAAAAGATCATACTCTAGGCCTTCTAGGAATGCTTTCCCACTGACTATCCCTTTCACTTTGGAAAATTTGGTTCTATTTGTTGTTGTCTGATGCAATTTGCACTAATAATATTCCAGTGGAATCAATTGGCCACTAGCATGTCGTAGAGCTATAAGTCCCTTTTACTATAGAATATTGAATTTTCTGTGAAAATTTGTAATCTATGCTTCCAAGTTTTGACACTTTTTCTCTAATTGTAACATCAATTTTTTATTTTTCAAAACTCTTCTTACGTCTAGGAAAATTTCATTTATGTCCTCAATTCCAAGTTCTTCTAATTCTTATTTAGTTTTAGAATTGAGTACTTTATTTATTTTGTTAGCTTCTCTAGGCATATGCTCCAAATCTTCTTTGATTCTTGTGATGAATGCTTTTGATCTTTCCACTAAATCCTCCTATTCAAAAATAATTTGAATAGATGTCCAAAGTTAATTCATGGTAGAATTTATATCAATCCAAAATTTCTCCTTTTCCTCAGCCAATATATGTGCAATCAATGACTCATTTTCACAATTCTCTATATGTCTTGTTAATATGAAGTTTTTGTGAACTTTAGCCAGATATGCCTTATCAGCCCTTATCTTATCATTTTGAATTTTCTCAAGTA
The DNA here is from genome assembly GCA_000404065.3 of Pinus taeda. Classification (NCBI taxonomy): domain Eukaryota; kingdom Viridiplantae; phylum Streptophyta; class Pinopsida; order Pinales; family Pinaceae; genus Pinus; species Pinus taeda. The sequence goes on along the minus strand of APFE030963822.1, from coordinate 181,324 downwards.
GATTTATGAGTTTTTTATTTCAATATCTTTTAATTAGAAGTCTCCCGTAGATTTTGACAATTTCTTTGATAAATTTTGGCCAGTGAGCTCTATTTTTGTTTTAGACATTGTTGTTGTAGAAGTCAACACTGTAGAAGTTGTTGCTCCAGTACTAAGCTGTAACTCTTTTTCCTTGACTAAATTTCCATTTTCTACTTCCATCTTTTGTATTTGTATAAAATTTTCAAATATCATTCTATGCATGTTCTCCTTTGCCTTCTCTCATTGACTAACTTCTTGATCATGTTGATGTTCAATTCTTGGCAACTTCAATTGCTCAATGCTTGAATATCAACATTTCTAATTTTGGTTATTTCGTGAGATACCTTTATATCTTTAGGAGCTACTTCTAGTTTTATAACTAAATCTTCAAGCACTTTCATTTTAGTGTCCTTTTCTGGAGATGACATCTTTTCCAATTTTAATTAGGAATGAATGCTATTCATAGAAGCCTGTAACTTAGAAACTCCATGTAATATCCCCATTTTTTATTTTCTACATGGGAGATCATTTTTGGAAGAGGAGGCAATTTCAACATTGGGACTTAGGAGGAAAGAGGGAGATTACAACTTTAGTGGAGAGTGGGGACTAAAAGGAGATAAATTTGACCCAAGTGGCAATTAACACTAGTGAGAAGAGAGAGAGAAAGAAAGGGGTGTGAATTAGTAGAAGGTGGGGACCACCAAGGGAGAGAAGGCCAACAATTATAAATAGAGATTGAAGGCCCATTTGGTATCTTTGATCATTTGAAAATTTAACATTAGTTCTCTTTAGATTCTTAGCTAAGACAATCATGCTTTTCAACGTAAGGAAATTCCAAGTGGGAATTCCACCCTGATTTCAAGGAACTTTGAGTGTCTCTCTAGTGAGGCAATTTGTGGAGCTCAATTCACATTTTCCATTGGGCATATTTGCAGGTTATTTCAGTTTCTACGCTTTTCTTTTAGGACGCAAAATTGGTTTGAGTATCTTGTGGTGAGATCAGTTATAGAGGAGTAGAATACTGTAGGATTTGTAAGGGTTTTCCCCTAACTGAGCCAAAGATTTTGGGGTAATTAGGTGTTTAGTTTGAGAGAATTATTGGGGCCAAAATTCTAAATTTATAGAAGTGTGCATGGGTTGGAGGAATAAAATTTGAGGAGGGATTAGGGTCAGCTATTGGAGGTAATCCTCATGGAAGAATTTAGCCAATGTTGGGAGAGATTTCTAGTGGTGGAATTAGGCTTAATTCAACATTATCAAATCTATGGGGTGCTTTCTAACCAAATTGGGCAACTCGCACTTCTTGGGGGTCATCGGGCATTGATGGATGCTGCCAAAATCCTTTCCAAATTTTTCTGGGTTTATTGAGAGTATTCTCTGACTAATTTTACATAATTTTCCTGGCAATATTCGCGCTTGAAATCCTCATTCCTATAGAAGGCTGAATTGTTGGTCATTTTGGGAATTTGCACCATTTTATGGGTTCGGAATTGGCTTGGAGATAGGAAAAATGTTTTATGGGAATTTTCCAGTTTGAGGAGAGGAGCTCGTGACTGCAATTTTAGGTCATTCTGGGTAGTATTTTAAGTAGGACGACCAGTTCCATTTAGCAGCTTGATTTTCTAGGGAGCATGCATTATTAGTTTGGATCCATTTTAGTAGTTGGGTCAATGAAATTTCACATGGGGTTTTAATAACTTGCATAGCAAGCTTAGGTTCCATTTTCCTTATTCATTGTACTCATCATTCTCCAAATTAATAAAATGGCTCAATTGTTCTACTTTATTTCCTTGGTGTTCTGATATGCATGTGGAGTATCTATTTATGGTTGTTTCTCCTTGTACATGTTTCCGTTATTTGCAGTAAATTTTCAATTTGGAATGTTACAGTGATATTATAGCCATGATCTTGGATAGTTATTGGCTATCTATCTAGATCATGGAATATTTGTGCATGTATGCATAGTGATGGGTTAAAACATAGACAATCCATGGCTTAGGGAAGATTAAGTATGCAAGAATTCTGGGGTGGAATCCACTGGAACGATGAGAGATTGGCCTAGTTGTAGAAGGTTTCAGACCAGATCCATCCTCATCCTTGCAGAATAAAACCTAGAGGTGCGTGGGGTATGGGGGTGAAACCATATACACTATGTGGTGAATGTCAATAGAATCAAGGCACCAGATCTTATCAAAAGGAGTAGACAGGACAAAGACAGTTAGTGGGTTAGATGAGGGGGCACTTTTTCTAGTGGAGACCTAGATTTAGATATCAGGAGCCTGGTTCAGGCATGTTTATGAGGAGCATGTAGATATACCAAGTGTGATGCAGAAGTCCCCCTGTGTTGGATATTCCTTTTATGGCTTCGACTGACACCTTGGGGGAGAGAGTAAAACAAGCACCCATAGGGCCATCCATTGATGATGTGCCAAGATACATAGAGATGGCCATTGTTTAGGAGGTACCATCCATTATTCAAGTATCCATTGATGAGGTGTTCATAGTCATGTTTGCATTTTTAGGTGAGAGAAGTGAACAAGAGGTTGATGAGGTGTTGGGAGAACTATCCACTGTTGATGAGGATTCAATAGCTATAGAGGCATCAATATTTATGAACGAGTTCCCAAATGATATCTACCTACAAATGATTGTTAAGGATGTTATGCATGATGAGCTATCTATGGAGGGGCAGTTACTGGCTCATGTTGAGCCCATGGTGGAGGAGAATGAGCAACCATCCTTGGAGTTAGCCATCAATGAAGAGCAGTCAGGTGCATCGGCAGCCAACAAAGTTGTTGTACTTTCATATGATAGCTCCCTTCAAGCATACATCAATGAGGATTGTAGAATTATGGGATTTCCTCCACATGTTGATGAGAGAGAGGTTGCATTACCTAGGTAGATTACATGGATCTGCCAAACTAGCAAGATGATGCAAGAAGAGTTGTGTAGGGTGCAACATTCCCAGGATGGAGGAATTGTTCTGTGTATGGTTATTCATGCATTCGATCCCTCTCCTGGTGTTGGATGGTGAGAGATATTGAGTTGGCATCTAGTAGAGCTTTCTAGGAGGTTAGATTCATCCATGGCCATAGTTAAACAGAGGTTTTGGATTACGAGAGGAGCTCGAGGGCCAGATTGTTGTTGGGATCTAGGTGGGATTCTCCATCATATCATGGAGTCGATAGGTGATGGTAGTGGCCATGTGATGAACTTGATGGTTGGGTGCACACATATTTTGATATCCCCTTCAGAGTTCCTAACAACACTAGTGACAAGATGGATTGACAAGGAAGAAAGAAAATCTCATGAGTTTTCATGGCATGTTGGGCATACATGGGATTGTAGGATGATTAGTCTACTATAGTAGGAGTTGGTAGGAGGAGGTGGCATCGATAAGCCACCAAATAGGGTATTGTATGGAGACGTTTCTCTCCTACTAATATATTGGACATAGGAGCTACTAAGGATAGGCTTAGTAGTGTCATTCATGTTAACATGTGAGGAAATAGGCCACTCAAGTCCATTTGGGTAGATGAGGAGATATAGGTGACATCTTGGGGGGCTTACTAGCATAATGGTGGATGCATTTGCATGTGTAGGATGACATATGATATAGGGTGGTACGATAGTAGGCAATGGTACCCATGGTTACACAAAGATATGTCGCAGAGTCTAATGTTATGCAGAGGGATGTGACCTAATGCATACAGACCCAATTTTAGACCCTAATGTATGGAGTGATGAGTAGTGGCCTACAGAGTAGCATGGAGATGCATGGTTGTTTTCTATACCATGTTGGTTTGTGTTGTCGAGTACGAGGAGAAACTCACATCACATTAAGTACATGCGGGGAGTGTCAAGTGAAATGACACAGGCAGGATGTTAAATGGTACAAGATCATACATTAGTGGAACTGGGAATCTAGTTGTGTATAGGTATAGGTTGTAGGGTATAGTGGAAGGTTGAGGAGTATAGGGATACTTGGTGGTATGAAGGGGCATATGGTGATGCATAATATGGTCTTGGAGTATTTCCTCCAAGGATACTTATGGAGAGGGACTCAAAGAACACCTTTGGGCATAGTTCACCCAGGATCAATGAGGACATAGATGAGTGACATTTGATGGTATCCACGGGGACTCGCATGTCTATCCATCCTCTACATCACTTGTAGGCACAAAAGATTTGGTTGGTTTCCTTTGATACTCTGTGCATGAGAAGTATGGGGCAGGGAGCTCAGCTGAGATATTTGGATGGTACTCAACGCACTAAGGGAGAGACTCCTCAGTGGTGGCGTTGGGTTAGGGCATGAGATAACATGCACAGGTTTGCAGAGTTCATGGGTTGCTGCAGTGGTAATATATGTTCCATCGTTGAGCTCACACTTAAGGGGATACATGAAACATTTTGGTTCAGGCATTCAGAGGTGTCATGGGAACATATACAACAAGGGCATAATTTCTCTTGCAGATAAATGTTTAGCCTCCAGGCATTATTAGGGTGTGCTTTCAAGAGGTAGGATTCTATATTTCACGATGTGGTATGGTAGGATTAGGTTAGTTTTGATTACACCAGGTTGATTCATGATATGCAGAGTCTATATATTGGTTACATGGAGGGAGAAAAGACATGGAAGAAGACAATTCTAGCAGTCATCTGGACTATGTCATAGTGGATCTCGTTATGGGATCTAGGGATTGAGTTGGATGACAGGTCACTCCATTTCATGATGAGAAAGCTCATGAAATAGGGTGATCTATCTCACTTTGGGGTTGACTCATGGGGGATCATTGAGGCCTCGATTGTATTGTTAGGAGTCTACTCTTTAAGTGAAGGAGGTGGACTACTTTGCAGGGTGGTTTCATGGGGAGTCAGATAGAGTCATACATTATCATGATGCTTTACTTATTGATAGTATGTAGATGAATTCTGGTAGCTATACCTTTCTGCATAGTGAGCGAAGCAAGGGATACTTCATAGCGATCATGATGTTTTGGGAACCAGGTATTGAGGGATTCTTTCATGACCAAAGAGTGCAAATATCATGGATGACTCAATGGAACATTTGGGACCTTGGTATTACTGATGGTGATAGTGGTACCACTATCAACTGTCAGATGGGGCAATTGTTCAGGCATTTCTTGAGGACAAGCAATTTTTGGCGGGGAAGACTATAATATCCCCAATTTTTATTTTATGCATGGGAGACAATTTTGGGAAGAGGAGTCAATTCTAATAGGGATTTATGAGGAAAAATGGAGATCACAACTTTAGTGGTGTGTGGGGACCAAAAGGAGAGAAATTTGAACCATGTGGAAATTCACACTAGTGAAAAGAGAGAGAGAAAGGAAGGGATGTGAATTAGTGGAAGGCGAGGACCACCAAGGGAGATAGGGACAATAATTATAAATAGGTATTGGTGGCCTCCATTTGGTATCTATGATCATTTGACAATTTAACATTAGTTATCTTGAGCCGCTTAGCCAATAAAATTATGTTGTTTGGCACAAGGAATTTCCGAGCAGGAACTCCACCCTCATTTTCGAGAACTTCGAGTGTCTCCCCAGTGAGGGAATTTGGGGAGATGATTTCACAAATTCCATTGGGCATAATTGTAGGTTGTTTTAGCTAGTACATTTTTCTTCTAGGGCATAAAAGCGGTTCAAATTTCTGGTGGGGAGATGAGTTATGGAGGAGTAGAACACTGGAGGATTTGAAGGGAATTTCCCATAATTTAGCTGGAGATTTTGTGGTAATTATCAGGGACGAGTTTGAGATAATTCTTGGGGTTGAAATTCTAAATTTCTAAAAGTATGCAGGGGTTGGAGGAGTATAGGTTTAGGAGAGACAATAGCCAAAGATTCGAGGCATTCCTCATGAGAGAATTTAACTAGAGTTGGAGAGATTTCTAGTGGTGGATTTGGGCTTAATTCAATAGTATGAATTATGTGCGCCATTTTTTGGCCAAATTTGGTAATTATCACTTGTCAGGGGTCGTTGGGGGTTAGTGTATTCAACCCAAACCCTTTCTAGGTTTTTGTGAGTTTATTGGGAGAAGTCTCTGATTAATTTTATAGAATTTTTGAGGCCATATTTGGGCCGAAAATCCTCATTCTTATATTAGGGAGAATTACTGGTTAGTTGTGGAATTTGCACCATTTTCTGGGTTCAACTTTGGCTTAGAGATAGACAAAACCTTTTGTGGGTATTTTAGGTTTTGAGGAGGGAGCTTGCAGATGCAATTTTAAAGCATTGCAGGAATTATTTGAGAAGGACGACCAGTTCCATTCGTCGACCTATAACATATTTTCTAGGTAGTGTGCATTATTAGTTTCGAGCCATTTTAGTAGTTGGGTTAGCGAGATTTCACATGGGGTTTGCATAGCTTACATAGCATGCTCAAGTTCCATTTTCCTTACTCATTGTACTCATCATTCTCCAGATTAATAAAATGTCTCATTTGTTCTGCTTTATTTTCTTGTTGCTTTGATATGCATGTGCAGTGCTTGTTTATAGCTTTCCCTCCTTGTATAGGCTTCTATTATTTGCTGTAAATTTTCAATTTGGAATATTACAAAACAATGGAAAAACTTGTCAAAGATTAATATATCATTTCCCATGCTTGCTTATGAAGTTGAATCTGGTCAATAGGATGAATTTTCTTGGTGTGAAATGAAAAAATAGAAGTTTTATAGTCTTCATCACTTTTAGGCACGGGAACATTTGGTTCCAAGAATGCTAATTGGAACTCACCTTTTCCACTATAAAGGGAAGAAATTAATTGAGTCTAAATTGTGGAAGACTTCTTCCAGAACTCTACATATGTGGAAGTCTTTAGGGCATCATTTTTCTTGTTCATTTCTAAGAACTTTGCAAAAATACTTTTATTTTTTGGAGAAGAAGGAGAATCCAATGTGTCTTCAGGAATTTGCTGTATTGAAAAGGGAGATTTTGCTAATAGTACAATTGTAGTAATCTCTTCAGAAGTTTGAGCTTTTGAAGATTCTTCTTCAAGATTTATAGTTTTCCTCCTTTTGAATACTTTAAATGTTGATTTATGCAATACTGACCCTGCTGGAGATACACATTCTCTTGGTCTCTTTAGCTCCTTCTCTATCATCCTTGGAGTTTCTAATGTTGTTTGACTAGAAATTGGCTCCCCAATCACCTTCAATGTATTCTCTGCCCATTCTTCCCTATTGGCATACTGCTCAATTTCAGGTTTTTCCACATGCATATATGGCTTACATTTCTAAGCAATTCTCATTGATGAGATTACTCCTAATGGATCATATGGCCAGCTAAAACTCAACTTAAAAATCATTTCGCTCAATAAGTCATTGACTTCTTTCTCTGTGGCTCTGATGTTGACTATGAATGGACCAACCTGCACTTTCCATTTAAAATCATCTCTTTTTTTCTTCTGGAAACAAAATGAACCTCATCCATGTTCAACATTTGTCTAATGTAATCAAGTGAAAGAATCCTCATGGGGAGGAACACTAGAAATTTGTATGGTTGAAGCTCATAGGCATAAATCCTGAGTTCAATGAAATTATGGTTTAAATAACAATCTCCAACCTTAGTCTCTTCACTCAGATGAAAGATTCTCTTGATCTCTATTGAAACCCTAGGAGCTACAACATTATTTGACAAATAAGTATCTAAATACAAGAATTGATTAAAAAAATCAACGAAAGAAAACTCTTCAAATGTTTTCCTCACCAAAGATGTCCAATGGATCATTGACCAAGGTTTACCTTCAACATCCAACTTTTCTAAAGGAAAATTGAATATTTCTAATTGATGATATAAAAAATGTAAACCAAGATTGATTAATGTTTGAATAATCCTTCAACATTGAACTTTAAAAAGTCATCGTGAGTTATATTAGAAAGAAACTGACTGTAGTTTAACATAATTGAAGGTTTTTTTCCAGAAGAAAACACTAATAGAAATCCCAAAATGACTTCATCAACTCACTGATCACTGGGATATCCTAACAAACAAGAGACTAAGGAAATAACCTACCTAGACATCTCATTGAAGAGGGATAAGGTGGGTTAGTTGTCGGTAATTTTGAGTTTTCTAGGAAAAATGACTCAAATATGTGAACTCTCTATGGAAATGAAAGTTTATGATATATTTCCATTAGAGGAGCAGAAGAAAAGCAATGTAAAGTGTCTTGAGGATTTATCTAGAGGGCTTGGAAAACTGACTTAGTTGTTATATGGAAAAGAGTTTCATTATTTTGAGTAATTGCAACTATTTGGCTAGGAAGATATCGGGCTCCACACCAAGTTACCAATATTGGGAAATCATGGGTTTGAGGGAAGAAAAACTGGGGTTGTAGGGATTCCCAAAAAAAAAATCATCGCTAGCATCTTCATACTTTTGAAATGCCCAACTGTGAAGTTCATATAGATCGAACTCACAATTGGTCTCTATAATCTTAAACTGAGTGTCAACCAATGGGAGTTCATCTAGATTAATGACAAGGGGAAGTAGAGAATTATCTATAGACCCTTTTATTTTCCTTTATGGGAAGCCATTAGGAAAGCAAAGTTACTAATAAAATCTAGAAAGAGAGTTATCAGAAATGTGGTGGCCGTAGGAGGTCGTTGTTTATTGGGATTTTGTTTGCAGTTTCGTTTTGTAAATTACAGTGACAAGCATAATTGAAAAATGGACGATTTGAAAAGGATAACAAATTTTATTAACAATGAATAATGGTATTTTATTAGCTTGACCATTATTGGTGCAGAGGATTTAATGTAGATCAAAGTTGGTGGGAGATATGAATGAGAAATGGTTGTAACCTAGATTTAGCGGAAGGGATAACAGAAACTAAATGTAGCATGATGTTCATTAATGGCGAGAATAAAAGGAAGTGTGGATGGCAGGAGGCATGGATGGAAGAGTGATTTTTAGGGTGCATGGGAGTAATAAGCGGTATTGAGTGGAGGGGGGTTGCAATTGTTGTGGGAGATCCATTTAGAGAAAGCGGGATTTATGAAATCTGCTCTACAGACCCCGTGTTTCACTAACATTCGAGGATGTGGGGGACCTATTATTAATCTGGGCCCATTGATCCGAGCAGGTCTAATATCCACCATTGAATTTTGTGTGTTCTTTAATTGCTGACTCATGACGATCAAATCAAATTATTTTATTATATATGAAATACAAAATACAATAAACTATGATTGGTGGAATTTCAACATGTGCGCCATTATTTAGGATTTTTTTTTTTATTATTTTCTTTCTTTTATTTATTTTTTTAAAAAATTTTTTTCTTTTCATTCTTTTATTTATTTTTCTATTTTTTCTTTATTTTTTAACATAAAGGAAAAACTACAAAATATTAATAGGTTAAAAATAAGTTACAACATCAAGCTCCATATAGGGACTACCTCCCCCTATGGGATGAAAAGAACTTGCAGATCCATTTCCCTTTTCCTCGAGATATGGAGCCCTTGTTTTGAAAATTATACTTGCTACTGAAATTTAAAGAAAACTATAAATTTACAATCATGATGATTGCAAACATTTAATACTGAATATAATTCTTGAGGTATTTCCCATTGACTTGGTCAAAAAAATAGAAACCTGAAATCACCCTTCCTTTTATAGATGTAGAGTGTCAATGAAGTATCTTTTCTAGTCAATAAGTTTTGGAATTTGCAATTTCTCATAGATTTTGGTTTTGTGGAGGATCAATCTACAACTCTTTCATGAATAAATCAAAGTTTCATCATTATTGTATGAAATTCAATTGAAAAATAGCATACAAGAACATAGAGGTATGTATGAGCTACATACACAACTCCTTCATGACCAAGTTTTTGATTTGTAATTTTTTCTTTCAAAAGATCAAGGCAATTTGATTTTTACCAAGCCACTAATTAAATCCCACTTCCTTCATCTTTGATCCTTACATAAGATGAATTAAATTCTATTTTTGTAAGTATAGCATGTAATTTTTCCTTCCCCTCAATTGCAACTCAATACTATGGGGGAGTTGTTTTCCTAATTATGTGAATTATTTAATTAATTTTTCACATGAAAATAAATTAATTATGAACATTAAACACTTTTTTGATTATCCATTTCATTGGTATATCGCATATTTAAGTTCGATTAACTTGGGGAAAGTTTTGGTTATAGCCTTAGTGAACCAGAAATGAATGAGTAGTCTTGTTATGCATCCATCTCACAAAATAGAAGAAATTATAAATCAACAACTTCAAAAAGGGGTCAATCTCCTTTACATTACACGAATGAACAAATCTTGGATGATACAAATGAGAAAATCTCCTTTCTATATATAGGAGTTTAAGGGGTCACACTATAATCAAAGCCGACATAAAAATAATAATATAAGTGCATAACAATAACAATAATGGGCTTCTATGGGGCACAATAGTAATAATATGGGGACAATAGGGGAGCAACAATAAAAATAAGGGCTACAATGACAATAGTAATGAGTGAATCACTAGTATTTTAGGGACTTGACATGTCCCTCTCCTTCAAAAAATTGTTTTCCTCAATGCTTCAGTAATTTTGGATACTTCTGTATAAAATTCGCATCCTCCCATGTGAAATATTCAATGGGTAAATTCTTCCTGTTGATGAAATACTCTGAAATTGATCGATTTCGTAGTTGTCGAGTTCCTGTTTCTGTGATTGCTTCAAGTTCCAATATGATATTTCCTTCCTCGTCAAGTTCTAGCAGTATTTTTTTAACTAGGAGCTTCTCACATATAACCTTCTTTAAGCATGAAACATGGAAAACTTGGTGCACTCAGGAAGGTGCAGGCAGCTTGAATTTGTATCCCATATTACCAATTTTTTGCAACACCTTGTATGGACCAAATACTTTGGTGATAATTTATTATCCTTCTGAGATTTCTTGAGGAACATTTGCTTATATGGTTGTAGCTGTAGAAATACCCAGTAACCTACATCAAAACTTATTTCACTGCGATGTTGATATGCATGTTGTTTCATTCTATTCTATGCCAAAGTGAGATTATCCTTCAAGAGTTGTAGAACTTTTTGTTGATGCTCGATGTGATTTTCCACTACTTGAGCCTTAGGATTTTCTCTTAAATATGATGTGATGGATGGTGGATGATATCCATAAAGTGCCATAAATGGGGTCAGTTTTGTTGTAGTATGGAAAGAAGTGTTATACCACCATTCAACTAGAGGAAACCATTTGAGTCATTGTGTCTTTTTATCAGATACAAAGCAATGAATATATCCTTTCAAACATTTGTTTACTATCTCAGTTTGCCCATTAGATTGAGGATGAAAAGATGAGCTATGAGATAACTAAGTACCTACACAAGAAAATAATTCTATCCAAAAATATCCAGTGAAAATGGGATCTCTGTCGCTTACAATAATCTTTGAGTTTCCATGTAGCTTTTGAATTCTTTCCATAAATGTAGTAGAAATTGTATTGGATTTAAATGGATGAGATAATGCACAAAGGTGTGCATAGTTGGTAAATCCGTCAACTACCACCATGATGACACTCTTTCCTTCAGCCTTGGGTAAACCTGTGATAAAATCCATTGAAACCTTCTCTCAACATTGGCTTGGAATGGATAAAGGTTGTAATAGACCTACACGTCTTAATTGTTTCAACTTTATTTTGTTTGAAAACCGAACATTCTCCCACAAAATTTTTAATATCATATCTAAGGCCATCCAAACAAGTTCCTTCTTAACCCTATGGTAAGTTTTTAAAAATCCCGAGTGCCCTCCTAAGGGAAAGGTGTGCAATTCCATAAGAATAATTTATTTTAGGTTGGAGTTCTTACATAGGTAGAAGCAATATTTGTACCATAACGAATCAATTTTCCAGCTAAATGTATCAGATGTACTGGGATATTGTTGTAACTTTTGAACGAGTTCCCACATTTCTTCATCATTCTTCCATTCATCCCTTGCTTCATTTAGCCAATCTATTTGGATAATAGAAATGGTGCAAAGAAATGCTTCCACATCCTCAACCTTTCTTGAGAGTGCATCTGCCACAAAATTTGCTTCCCTTTTTTGTAGATGATTTCAAATTCATAACCCAAAATCTTTGTGACCCACTTTTGCTACTCTTCTGAACATAATCTTTGTTCTAAAAATTATTTAAGACTATCATGATCTGTTTTTACCTTGAATTTCCTTCCCATTAGGTAGGGTCACCATATCTTAAGTGCATGCAGTATTGCCAACATTTCCTTCTCATAAATAGCTTTGTGTAAATACCTTCCTTTGATTGAATGAATTTCGAAAGCAATGGCTCTTTCTTCTTGCATTAAAACAACACCAATTCCATTTCCCAAGGCATTACATTCCCAATAAAGGTTTTTGTGAAGTCTAGTGTAGCTAAGATCGGAGATTGGCACATTGCCTCTTTTAGATGTTCAAAGGCCTTCATTTCTTCTAGAGTTCATGAAAATGCATCTTTCTTCAATAATGTTGTTAGAGGTGCTTCTATTCTCCCATATTTCATAAAAAACTTGTGATAATACCCTGTCAACTCGAGAAATCCTTGCAGATTCTTTATGGATGTGGTGATTTTCCATTCCTTAATGGATTTATTTTTTCGATGGTCTACCTTAACACCTTCATGAGGTAAAATATGACCCAAATATTCCACCTCTTCTACTCCAAAGAAACATTTGGAGCTTTTTGCATATAATTGTTTCTCCTCCAATAGTTTGAGCACCCTGTCAACATGTTGAACATGATCCTTCCAAGACATGTTGTATATTAGTATATCATCAATAAATACTAACAAAAATTTTCTAAGGAAGGGTTTGAAAATGGAATTCATCAAACGTTGAAATGTAGGAGGTGCATTGGTGAGGCCAACAGGTATGACCAAAAATCATAATGACCCTCATGA
>APFE030963822.1:66819-162101 GCA_000404065.3 Pinus taeda | reverse complement strand
TAATTATAAATGAAAAGAAACTATAAACATTACTTTAATGAATATATCTGTTTTGATTGTTTGTTTTTTTAAATTGTAGATTAAAATTTGACCAAATTCACATTTCACACTCCACTATAACTTTAAAAATACTACCTAACATAAGTTTTTTTAAAGAACTATCAAATACTAAACATTAAAAAGTAGTTTCTAAATTCTATATTTATTATCCTATAATTTATGAAATGTTCAAAACCTATTAACATTTCAAAGCTTAGCCCCATGGTGAATATCTCAGTTTCAATTCAATCTATGATACGATGACCTCTGAGTTTGAGTTTAGAAAAAATAACAAAAAACTTTAGAATGATTTTAATTTTCCTTTGGATAGCAGTCATGAAGGATACATAATTTTCTTATATTCCACCATCATTTTCGTCATGTTATTGGTATTAAAAGAAATTTACACCAATATCGTTCTCATTTTCCTTGATTAGTTGTTATTTCTCATTGTTAATTTAAATTAATAAATAATAATAAATTAGATAAATGTAATAGTTTACTAATATTTATTAAATTTAATGAAAATAAAATTAATATGTAATTAATTGCTTTCGCTTATAATTCTAATAATTAATATTGATATTTTCTATACTATATAAAATTTAAAGTTTAATATAGTCATATTCATTTTATAGATATTTGGTTTAAATAAATTTAATGATTAAAGAGGATGTGTTTCTTCCTAAAAAGGTTATAGATATAAATCAAGTTTAAAAAAAAAAAAAAGAATGCACACTTATAAAACTTAAAAATTCCAATCTCTATATAAAAATATATATATAAATAACAAATGCAACTCAACCTGTCAATTTAAATACTATACTTACCTTACAATAACAAAAAAATTGATAAAAAAAAAATTGTTTTTAAATTTCCCAAATTTAACTTTAAAATAATATGTTGTATTTTTACTCCCAATCATTGTTACTAATTTAAATATTTGTCATTTACTTTTACAGTACAAGGCTTAGTAAATTCTAGACTATGTGAAAGTCTAGTAAAGAAACTTTAGATGTTTAAAGTTTATTTTATTTTATTTCTTTATAAAAATGTTATGACAATTCATGGAATTAAGGGAAAAGAACCAAAAAGAAAAACTTTAATTTCCATGTAGTTGAGACTTCCTCCTACCTTTGAGATTAAAACGCATCAATTGGGGACAAGATGCAAAGAGAGATAGGAGAGGAAAAAGAAGAGAGACATGAGAGGAAAAAGAGGCCTAAGGAGAATTAAAGGAGAGAAGAAACCTTGAGCAGGGCATTGCGAAGGTGAAGAAGGATGTTGTTAAGGGTGTTATTTAGTTGGAAAATAGCCAGTGGAAACCTTGAAGTTTTAAAGTTTTTGGCTAGACTAAGAGCCTTGAGGTCTAAGAACAAAGTACTGTCCACTAACAACTCTAGAAATTAAAGAGGGTTGGGGGGAGATTTGGACATAATCACCAATCTCATTGGATGGGTGGAGGAGTCTTTTCCCAGTTTAATTTCCTTATTCATTGAATTTATGTAGATAAGTATACTGAAAGTACTGGCTAGTGGTAATTTTGTTCTGAAAGAAATATGTATTCGTATATTTTCCTCTGCTAAAATGTGAAAGGAACAATACATATTGAAAGGAATGCTTTGATATGTATTTGTATATTTTCATGTGAACTAAAATGTCAATGGAATGATAAATATTGAAAAGAATGATTCAATTTTTATGTTTCCTTAAACCAAAACATAAGTATAACCCTATGTTATTGCTACTAGAGTCAAGTTTTCTAAATATACATATGCATTTAGGATAAAAAATATGAGTGGGTTTAAGGAAATTTTGGTGTTAAAAATAGAACAAAAATCACAATTATTTTCAAGAAAACAGTAAAGGGTTTGGATATGTAATGCTCTGTATAATGAATAATAAAACATAATGATATTTGAGTATAAGAACTTCACTACTCATTATCTGTTGTAATAAGAGCTTGGTAGAAGTAGGTTAGATACCATCTTGGAACCAAAGGTCCACTAGAAGAATAGTCCTTATTCCTAATTATGTATACCTAAATACAATGTCAAGGAATTGATAGATCCTTCGTCCACCCTAGAGGTATCTATATCAATTTTATTAAAGAAACTTACAGAGAGAAGTAAAGTAATTGTATTACCAAATTGCCAAATATTGGGTAAAGAAATAACCAAAAAACCATATAATACAGATAGATGTAAAATAAATTTATAGTAGGGTAATTCCTATGTGCTTATTCTGCGGATTTAATACAGAGATATTTTGGAACAAATTCACACAACATTGAACCAGAAACTGTTGTACAATTTTAAATTTTTTAAACAAGTTGAGATGACCAATGGTTGAAATAAAACCGAACATATAACCATACCAACTCATACAAAAAAATCAAATATATGAGCTTGGAAAATTAAGAAAAATAAATTGTTTCAGTTTAGAAGCATCTTTCAACAAGTACCCATTAACACAATTTCATTTCCGATATCAAACCCATCACTGGGGTTACCATAAGCTTAGATATTCACTTATTTTAAGAGGAAATTATAAAAGGATTCTTATGAAAATATATTTTTCAATACAAATCCCTTGAAAATATATTTTATGTGTTTCCCAAACTCTTATCATGAAAGGGAAAGGTCCTCTAGGGGAGGCTCCCATGTCTCAATGGAAAGCGAGAGATGATTTGCATTACATAACATAAATACAAGTCAATATTTTGAATATTGATGTGAGAGAAATTTATTTTTGAGAATAAGGGCTCGTGACCCTCCTTGTTAAGCAAAACTTATTAGTAATGGAGATAGAAAGTCCAAGAACCTAGAAAATAGGAAGATAATTTTATAAGGGGCAACTTTCTGCATAGTTAAGATATTAACAACCTTGGAAAGAAAGTGTGGGGCAACTAACTGAAATCTCACGTGCAGGGTATATCCAAAGAAAATTTTACTCAGATAAATATCTTACAAGGGTTGAATAATTTCACAAGAGAAAAGAAAAGCTAACACAAGAAATTGTGAAATCTCAACACCAGGAGAAATCACCTTAAGGGGGATATGACACTAAGTAAGAGATCTCTTGGTATAAGAAGAATATATGAATGTTAAAACCCCATAAGGATTTGTACAGATGTAGCTAATGAGAGTGGAAAGGAAAAGAACACACATTTTTACCTAGGAATTTATTTCCATGTCGCCTATCTATGAGGAAGTCTCTATGTTTCCAACAAATAAACCCTTCTTGCAAGTTTGGAACATTTGAAAACTCAAAAACTAGTAACAACTTTAACAACCAGATAACACAAACTTGTATAATGAAAGTTTTTTTATAGTAAACTAACCCTAACTCACTAGAGATTGAAAATAGAATCATTGAGTGGAAACCCTTGATGTAGTAGGGTTTGTTACAGAGTCATGGCAATAATTAGGCAGAGTAAAAATTCCGATGGTGAGACCATAAGTGGGGTTGTTACCAATAACCATCCCAACAAAAATTAGGTTTTCTAATCAACTCCTAAGGCAATCAAGGTTAAGTGTGAGAGCAAGTTTCCCATATAGATAGGGTCCGAGTTAATTCAATGGGTATCAACTTGAGGTTCATGAGACTTCGACTTTAACTCAAACCAAACCCATTGCTATAAAACCAAAATCAAATAAATGGTTATAATTAAGTACTCTAATGTTGTTGTGGAGAACCTACTATGGTTTATTTGTAATACAAATCTAATTTAAGGTGTGAAATATCAAACATAACGAGTCTAATTTCATAGGTGTACTATGAATTTTCTCTAACCTTTTAACACTGATTAGAAAACATTTTTTTTTAAATATTGGTAGTACAATAATTAAGTAGTAAATTTTAGGGTTATAATATTATTTTTTATGTGTGATAATGGATATTATAAGTGGTATCAGAGCTAAGTTGGAATATTGTGGCCTATTTGTGTAGCTGAATAGTGAGTATATTTGTGTTCACAAAGAAAGCACAATGAGAAGAGGATATGGAATTACACCACTATTTAGACCATTTGTAGAATCTGGTCCTATACCAATTTCAGAAGCTAATCTGAAAATGTGTGTCCAATTGGAAGGAGAACACCAAAATCCCGCTGTTATGTTATTAGAAATAATTTAACAGCTAAAGGATGAGATGGCTCATTTGTGGGTTGATAATAAGGTATTGATGCAAGACCAAGAATGAATCCTTAAAAGCCTCTCTGATCCGTAAAACCATATGAGCTCTATGCCAAGTACTGGTAATGAAGACATGAACAAGGAGAAAAGATAGGGAATCGAAAATATGCCAATAGGGAATCATACTTGGAGACTAGAAGGAGATAAAGGTCAAAATGAGGAAGAATCTAGTAACGCCTCATACCATAGAGAAGTAAGAAACAAAAAATAGCATTGCAAGGGAAATTCAAGATATTTAAACCCTCTACCTTTGAAAGAGAATCAGAAGAAGTCATTGAATCTTATATAATTAATATGAGTAAATATTTAAGATTTATGAGTATGATGATAACTTGAAGGAAAATTTATCGATCTATCAGCGTTAGGGAAAATCCACCGTGTGGTGGGAAGAGGTCAAAGTTGTTCATCTAATTCATGACCAAGGAGTGACTTGGGAGATTTTCAGAATTATTTCAAGGAAAAGTACTTGATTGAGCAATTATATGATGATAAGGGAAAGGTATTCCATGACATTTGACTGGGGAAACTATCTATAGATTAATTCATAGCTAAATTCACATCCCTATTAAGATACATGAGGAAAAGAACAATATGCAACATTTTATGAGTAGCCTAACAATGTTTATGAAGGAACATTTGGAATTCGATAATCCTAAAACTATGGATGAGGCCATTCAAAAGGCACGGATCTGCTATCATTATATGAATAAAAAGGGGGACTGAAGTAAGAATTGGTTAAGTAATAAAGGAGAAAAAAACTCCCAAAGTACTAAAATTACAAAAGTTGGAAACACCAGAAATCTACACAAAAACTAGTAAGAGAGACCTCCTCAGAAGAATCATTAGAAATTTAGGTTTCAAAATGAACATAAATAGGTGGAAGTGTCAATTAAATGAGAGGTTACTCAATCACAAAGACCTTCATTGAAGTGTTCACATTTTTCGGAGCCTCATTATTACAAAAACCACCCCTACCGCACGAGAGCAAAGAAAAGTGGTAATATTTAGGAGGCTTCTACAGTTGGCAAGGACTTTATAAGTATACCCAAAATTAAGACTGCTTTGGAATATCATCAAGAAAAATATTGGACTACTATGATTGAGTTTAAAGGTAAGTTATTTAACCATGATTTATCTATTTTGATAGATCCTATGGAAATCTTAAGTTATATCAGTCCTAACATAACATAAATGTGTCATCTATAGACCCATAAATTTGAAAACCCCTAGTTGGTATAGCTAGCCACTAGGGAAAAGAGAAGAGTGTCTAATAAAGTAGCAATTTTCCTATCAAGATAGCAATCCAGTGATGAGCCTCCGTATTGCAACAAGAATGCTACAACTCCCAAGGCTACTAACTTTAATTATCAACCCGGGGCTCATACAAACTTAAGAGGTATCGTCACTATATGTGCAGCATACAATGTGTCCTTCATTTGTTTTCATGATGTAATGGAGTGTATGTAATGAAGTCAAATCCTATACTAATTTTAGAAATGAAATGTTTGAAATGGAATCTTAACCTATTGCAAGAAATAAAGTACAAGGAAAGAAACCTATTCTAATTGCATAAAGATCATGAACTAAATGTAAAAGAAACCTACATTAACCCTATTTATCACGTGATTATTTAAACTAACTAAGCATGAGATCTGATCTATAGAGCACTAACTACTGTGTGCATGTGTAAATATTAAAGAACACATTTTTAAATTTTTTTTGCTTTATAAATGCAAATGCTAATCTTTCCTTGATCTTTGTCAAGGGAGACAAGTGTGGAGCAAGAGGGTTAAAATGGTATTTATGGCATGGAGGTCAAGTACAAGCCTAATCCCAGCTTCAATGATGATTTTTCTCAATTCAGACTAAAAATATGCTTTCCTATAGGATGCTACAGTGATTTCCTACAAGATCCCCTGATTTACTACATGATGTTACAGATTTACTATACGACATTATAATTCATCGAATGACCAAGGAAATCAAATAAAAATTGGATGGGACAATTTTTTTTATTAACTATGACATCTTAGGTCCCCATTCCAAGTGGAATCACTCAAAAGGACCTTTGCTAACCCATGCTAAAAAATAGAGAAACATTACTAGTCGAATATCTAGAAATTCGAGAAGTAGTGAGCTAGTAAATCTAAAAATTGCCTAACCTAATCAAGTGCAAATGAAGTGAAGTAATTTTTTTATGAAATAGAATTCTTTTTTGATATAATTCAAGTGGAAACAACTTGATTGAAGCTCGTTAGCATTCTCTAAAAAATAACATAAATTTACTATTCTTTTCCACAAAGGAGTTCCAGAAATCTAGATTTGGGAATAAGAAGACTAATCCAAGCAGCTCAATGATTACTATGAACTTCCAAATCTTTTCAAAGGATGAAATAATGCTTGTGATCCTACAAAATAACTTACATCACCCATTTAACTCGATCCTATAACAAGAAATCATTAACACAAAATGCAGAAATAGAAAGGAATAAAAACAAGAGATGCATGTGAATAAGCAATGAAAAGAAGGAAAGAAAATGATACAAAAGGGATCTGAGGCTCCTGGGATGGAAAAGCCCAAGGAAAATCATAGACCTATGAAGGAGAACAAGATCTATAAGCTGAACATGACACCAATCTTCATTTTTTTCATCAATATAATTACATCCTTGCAATAAAATACAATGGAGCTGCAAAAATATGAGTTATCTCCACAAGAACACTAATGAAAATCTCCCCCTAGAGGCAAATTCGGCTTGGTATTTATAAAAAAGGATTAGAAACCATTCCCCATTAATGGAGGAAGATTTCCCCGCCAAAATCCATTGTTAGTGTATCTGGTCCCCAATACTAGGATTCTGCATTAAATGGAAGGGAACACATTCCTATATTTTCTCAATCAATGGAGTTCCATAGTTTGTGCCATAATTCCATAATATATTGTTGATTTATTATTTATTATTAATCCTCCTGTAGTAGGGAACAAGTCCCTAAATTATCTCATCCTCCAAATCTTCATAATCTGCCCAATATTCTCATAATATTCCACAAAAATAAATAATATTAGGCACAAATATTAAATTATTTGTAAACCTTCCTAATGAATATATTAGAGTTAAAAATACATTATCTAATGCAGAAAGAGAGGTTTAATGTGCTGAAGGATGGGCATAGGCCTTAATTTATGTTTAATTTAGAGGCATGGGCCTTAATTTATATCCATTTTGGAGGCCCATCATACCCCCTTGCTAAATGTGTTGCTCATCCTTTGAGCAACTTAGTGACATCATCGTGCCTCATCCATAACCCTGGTTGCCTCTCTCTTGTGCATTAAGAATCTTGGCTGTAAGTTACGCAAGGACAAGCCGAGAAACATATTTTTGCAAAGAAAAATCATTGTTTCTTGAGACCATTAACTTTCTTTCTTGTGCTTATTCAAGATGGGTTCTTGAATACTTTTCAGTTTGGCAAGGTCTTCCATATACTTATCAACCTTCTGCTGCCTTGTTCCACCATTTGGACACCTCTAAAACCTTCAAACTACCTTTCGATGAGAACTAGTACATCTTGTAGTAATTCCTGTCAAAACTACAGGAAACCTATAGGAAAACCATTTTGTGCATAAATTATATTCTGAGCCTAGGATAGGCCCTCAACTTGACTCGCATGCCTCTTTCCCATTTTTAGGCCTCAGACAAAAGCTAGAAAGAGATTGGAGACCTCTTGGAAAGCATATTTTCATCACTGCAGTTTGAGTTTTGTTTTGATGGTGAATGCCTGATTTCCTTTTATTGCCTTCTTCTTCTCTCTTGTGCCCTGGATGACTGCCTAATGGCCTTGGAGTTCTCTGTTTTGATTAGGTCTCTCCTAAGCTCTGCCATATTGGGGTTTATCATAATTTGTTCATTTCCTCCCTCTTGTAGCAACATTCGACCTTCCTGTAGTAATCATTCCTCCTCTTTCAGGGGCTTCTCACTATATGGGAGTGATGAGAAATGATGAAGATTGATTAGATGATGATTCTAGGGCTCAAAGGGAATGGTGTAGGTTTGTGAAGATGGAAAGGATGCTCTGTTTGTTTTTTTTCAAGAATGAAATGGGATGGATGGATGGCGAATAGATAGTGAATATGAAGTGGATGGAGGGCTTGGATTTTTGTGGTGACTTGGCCTTTACAGAAATTTATTCTTTTAACTACTGTCCTCATTCCTTGAAATCATCACCCTTCATAATTCAACTTTTCAACATTGTATGAGTGAAGGAGTGAGCTACAATGAACTAGTTGAAAGCGGCTGAGACTGATGACCCATCCTTAGCTTACAAAACCTCATCTCTCATGCGTTGACAACAAATTTCTAACTATAATATTCTCAAGAGAAGAGGTCAATAATATTGCATACCTATACCTACCTGATGGCCTTCCTGTAGATGTTGCTTGTTGGAGAGTGAAATCATTGCTTGTATTTGCTGCATGTGTTTTCCTCTTTCTTCTCTGATGTTGTTCCTTCATGTGAAGGTACTGGATGGTGATGATGATGAATCCTCACTGTGCTTGTGGGTTCCCTGTTGTTAAATCCCCCTATCATGTTTCTATGATGGATGTGGAGGGTTGTATATGTCTCCTTATCAAAATTAATGGATGGAGAATTTTAGATGAAAATTCTGTGTATACAATTCCCCCAGACTGAAATCTTTTTCCACACAATAGAAGGTTTTTCTGTATTGTTTTCACTTGGAAAAATGTGGGAAAGTTTAGCTCCTACCTCCTTATCACTTTCTGATGAAGACAACCTCCACTTTTCCCCTTTAAAACTGCTCACTGCCAATCTTGTAGGTGTTGTTCTGTATCCTGTAGGATCTTCTGTAGGATCCTATAGGTTTTCAAGGAATCCTGTAGGTTTACAGGACACCCTTTTGTAGCCGACTTGTTTTGTCTTTATCTCCTAAACGGTATAATGGATTGGCTTGGAAGTTTCTAAGCATGTTTCCATCATCATTATGCACCTCCCCATAAAAACAATTTGGTTAATGGATGCATGGATATCGAGAAAAACTAAAAATGGATAAAGGTGATGTAGGCCGATTTCTTGGAAACTGTTCACTAGAACTTTCTAAAATTCCTTGGGCATGTTACCATAATCCATATGCATCTACCCATGAAAAAACTTTGTAAATGGATGCACAAATATCGATAAAATGAAAAAATGGTTGTAGGTGATGGAGGCTAATTTCTCAAAAACTGTGCACTTGAATTTGTTGAAATTGCTTGAGCATGTTACCATCATCCATATTCATATCCACCTTAAACAACTCAGAAAATGGATGCATGGTTTTCAACTTATGGAAAAAATAAACTTTTGCTCTATGTATTTTTGTATCATTTAGTAAAACAAAGCCTTCCCGTAGTTTTTTAGGACAACAAGAAAATTGAATGGGAAAATCATGAGAATGATGGGTGGATGATGGAAATAGATGAGGGTTATGGACTGGCATAGCCTTGGCCTTGTTGGAGAATTTGCGCAAAGGAGGAGAAAGTCAAAATTTGACTTCTTTTGACTAGATTGACCAATTTTTTTTTTTGGTACCAACTTGTTTTTTCTTTTTTTGCTTGTAGATGTTGGAGAGTACATGCATTCATCATATAGATACATGGAGCAAAGCTTTTTTATTTTTTCCCCCATTTTTTTCTTCTAGGCCCACTAGCCACCTGAATGAGGTTTTCAACTAGTAGGTCTACCTATGCGCCTCAAATGAGGTTTTCACCAAGGATCTTTTATTTTTCTCTTTTTTCCTCTTTTTTTCCAACCCATTAACTACCTCATTGAGGTTTTCAATCAATGAGCCAATCTTAGGTGCCTCAAAGAGATTTTCATCTGAGATCTTATTTTTTCTTATTTTTCAAGTTTTTTTTCTACCCTACTCTACCTGAAAAACAAAATCACTTTCAAGTATAAGAACATATCCAATTGAACCATGTGCACATCAAGATAGAAAAACTAATATGTAGGCTTGAAATACATGCTTTGACATGTACCTAAATTTGAGTGATCAAATTATTTGACTTTGAAAATCAAGCACAATTGAAGAAGAGATTATTGTTGCAACTTAGTGATTGTCTAGAACCATATTTCAATATACTTGTGATGTACCTAAACCACTTGCTGATTTGGATCATCTTGGATGTCTTCTTCTTCCATGACCTGCAAATCTTCCCTGTTTTGTTGTTTCTTCTCTTGAATACATAGAGGATTTGATGGCAACCGTGAGGGAGATCTCTCGATCTTTGATTTTGATGTCTCTTCTTCGTCAAGTGCATCCCATTATTTTGTGGTATTCTCATTTGAATCTTCTTCTTATTTATGTGGTTCTTCAATGATATCAAGATAATCTCAATTTTGAAATACTCTTCCTGAGCTATGGTGAATACCATTGAGCTGAACAGGAGATGTTTGGAAGTGTTGTATCTTAGCATTGTAAGTGGGCTAAGATACTTCAATGTGTGGGTTTGGAAATGGTGGTACAGGTAGTTCAGTGGGAGTGTATATTTGAGATCGATGTGGATGGGGTTGTGGTTGTGGTGGAGGTCAATGGTAGGGATAATATGGAGTTGGGTATGGAGGATATTGTATATGGCTCCCATAAGTTCCTTACCAATCTTGTTGCCAAGATTGGTTTTGGGGTTGAGATCACCAATGTTGCCGAGGAAAAGGTGTGTTCCAATTACTTTGAGGTGGATATGCATAACCTTGAAATTGTGAATTAGGATTTTGTATCATATTAGGCTGAGTAGGCTTCCGTGGTCCTATTGGGGCTACATAACATTTTTGCATTGGAAATTGACATGGTCCATTGTCCTCTTAGTGAACTTCCTTCAACCTTGGTAAAGAGGAGCAACATTTAACATCATGTGATTCTGTATGGACAAAAAAAACATCTTCTTTTTCCTCATTTTTTATCCTTAACATTTCTACTTGTTTGGGTAGATTTCTAAGGATTGATGTTTTAAAGTCATCAAACAAATTTCCAAGTTTAGCTTGGCTTATTGATCTCGATGTTGATTGACTTACTCTTGCCTTTCCTCTTGATATGTGTTTGCATGTTTCACAAATTTCTTCCATTGATAATTGATATACATCACCTCTACTCATGAGATCAAGAATATCAATCCACTCATCCCTAATTGTTCTAAGTAAGAGGGTTTTTAGTGTGTCGGATCCTAAATGATGTAGTTTCCCCTCTTAAAATTATACAGGAACCTCTCTATTATATCCTCTAGACTCTCATCTTCTCTTTGATTCTTTCTAAAGATTTCTTCTTTAAGATTATGATCTTTATATTTTTCTAGAAATATTTTTTCCATATCATTCCATGATCTTATTGAATTAGTCACTAAACTAATGAACCATTTAAGAGCTCTATCCTTCAATGTTGCTGGAAAGAATCTCAGTTTTTGAGTTTTTAATAAGTAACCATAAGATCTACAAATAATTTCAAATTCAAAGAGAAAGGTTTCTGGATCCTCTAACCTTTGACCATGAAATTGTGGAAGAAAATATGGAGGGATGTTCTTCATGTGCACACTACCATCAGTATCTTGAATGGGAAATCTAAGAGGATCTTCCTCATTGTCATCATCTCCATCAATTTATTCTACATTCTTTGCCATCTTCTTCTTCTACCTGCAAAAGTGAATGGTGATGTGGCTCTTACTGCACCACATGATCAAGTGGGGGGGGAGGGAGTGGGTTGGTGTTGAATATTTTTTTGTTGTTGTTATGATTTAATGAAAACAGTAATGCAATGCACTTTTCTATTTTTAAAATGAAATATGCCTAATGCAATTATTTTTGTTTTTCCAAAAAGTAAAAATAAATGAATCAACTAGGGAAGAAAACAATGCATACTTTGACACCTCCTTGGTAACAGTACGAAAAGGTGATGAGCCTCCATATTGCAACAAGAATGTTGCAACTCTGAAGGTTACCAAATTTAATTATCAACCTGGGGGTTCGTACAAACTTAAGAGGTATCAACACTATATTTGCAGCATACAATGTGTCCTTCATTTGCTTTCATGATGTAATGGAGTGTATGTTTTGAAGTCAAATCCTAAACTAATTTCAAAAATGAAATGCTCGAAATGGAATCTTAACCTTTTGCAAGAAAGAAAGTACAAGGAAAGAAACCTATTCTAATTGCATAAAGGTCATGAACTAAATGTAAAAGAAACCTAGACTAATCCTATTTATCACATGTGATGATTTAAACTAACTGAGCATCAGATCTGATCTAGAGAGTACTAACTATTGTGTGCATGTGTAGATATCAAAGAACTCATTTTTTATTTTTTTTTCTTTATAAATTCAAATGCTAATCTTTCCTTGATCTTTGGCAGGGGAGACAAGTGTGGAGAAAGAGGGTTAAAATGGTTTTCATGGCATGGAGATCTTATAGAGGCCTAATCTCAACTTCAATGATGATTTTTCTCAATTTGGCCTTAAAACAGACTTTCCTACAGGATGCTACAGTGATTTCCTAGAGGATGCTACAGTGATTTCCTACAGGATCCACTGATTTACTACATGATGTTACAGATTTACTATATGACATTATAATTCATCGAATGAACAAACAAATCAAATCATAATTGGATGGGACAAAATTTGTTATTAACTAGGATGTTGTAGGTCCCTATTCCAAATGGAATCACTTAAAAATACGTTTGTCAACCCATTGTAAAAATAGAGAAACATTACTAGTCAAAAATATAGAAATTCGAGAAGTAGTGAGCTAGTAAATCTAAAAAATACCTAACCTAATCAAGTGCAAATGTAGTGGGGTGATTTTTATTATGAACTAGAACTTTTTTTTGATCTAATGCAAGTGGAACCAACTTGATTGAAGCTCATTAGCATGCTCTAAAAAATAAGAAAAATTTATTTTTCTTTGCCACAAAGGAGTTCCAGAAATCTAGATTTGGGAATAAGAAGACTAATACAAGCAGCTCAATGATTACTATGAACTTCCAAATATTTTCCAAGGATGAAATAATGCTTGTTATCTTGAAAAAAACTTACATCAACCATTTAAATCGACCCTACAACAATAAATCATTAATACTAAATGCAAAAATAGAACGAAATAAAAACAAGAGATGCATGTGAATAAGTAGTGAAAAGAAGGAAAGAAAATGATACAAAAGGGTTCTGAGGCTCCTGGGATGGACAAGCCAAAGGAAAATCAAAGTCCTATGGAGGATAACAAGATTTTCAAGATGAACATGACACCAATATACATTATTTTCATCGATACAATTACATCCTTGCAAGAAAATACAATGGAGCTGCAAAAATATGAGTTATCTCAACAAGAACATTAATGAAAATCTCCCCTAGAGGCAAATTAGACTTGGAACTTATACAAAATGATTAGGAACCATGCCCCATGAATGGAGGAAGCTTTTCCCACCAAAATCCCTTGATTAGTGAATCTAGTCCCTAATACTAGGAATTTGCATTAAATGGCAGGTAACACATTCCTATATTTTCTCAATCATTGGAGGTCCACAATCAGTGCCATAATTCCATAATATCTTGTTGATTTATTATTTCATTTTGATCCTCCTATAGTAGGCAAAAAGTCCCTAAATTATCTCCTCCTTGAAATCTTCATAATGTGCCCAATATTCTCATAATATTCCACAAAAATAAGTAATATTGGGCACAAATATGAAATTATTCATCAACCTTCCTAATGAATATATTAAAGTTAAAAATGAATTATCTAATGTAGAAAGAGAGGTTTAATGTGCTAAAGGATGGTCATAGGCCTTAATTTATGTTTAATTTAGAGGCATGGGCCTTAATCTATGTTTAATTTAGAGGCCCATCAACTAACCAATTAGTGTAAACATGTATGTGCTACCCCTAAGGTCGTATGATATCTTAATTGGGATGGACAGGTTAGAAGGGAATTGGTCCTTAGTGAATTGCAAGGACAAAACCATTACTTATCTCACTAAAGGGGGTGTTAGACAAGAATTTAAAGGGGTGGGGAGACCCATAAAGTTGTGACCAATTATAGCTTCCTAGATAGGAAAATGTATTAGGAAAGGCTACAAATTATATGTTATTGAAGTAGGATATACCAATTTCTAGGATAACATAGCCACCTTAGAAAAAAAGAAATATAGTTATTCAGTATTTTTCTAATGTGTTTCCAAAATAAATCTTCGAGCCACCTTTCAAGCGATATATAGGTTTCATGATAGAATTAATTCTAGGAGTTGTACCTGTGTCAAAACACCCTTATTGAATGAGCATACCTAAACTAACCAGGCTAAAGGTGCAGCTACAGGAACTAGTTGATAAGGAATACATTCACCCTTGTGTATCGCCCTGGGGATCCTGTTTGTTGTTTGTTAAGAAGAAGGATGGAACTACGAGACTTCACATTTACTGCAAAGAGCTAAACAGGTTGACCATTAAGAAAAAATATACACTACTGATAATCGATGATTTATTGGATCCATTCAAGAGTGTTCTGATATTTTCTAAGATTGATTTGTGATTAGGTTATCATCAGATAATGATAAAGGAATATGAAATTCCTAAAACAACTTTTAGAGCTCACTACGGTCATTAGGAGTTTTTGGTTTTACCCTTTGGTATTACCAACACCCTAAAAACATTCATGAGCATTATGAATGGTATTTTTCATCATTGTATTGATAATTTGTCCTAATTTGTATTCACAATATTATTGTATATTCAAGGAATCTAGAAGAATATAAGAAACATCTACAGATATCCTTGCAAAGCCTACAGGAACATCAATTATATGTTGAATATATTAAATGTGACTTCTATAAGGATCAGATAAAATACTTAGGACATATAATTCTTGCAGAAGGAATAGTTTTTGACCCTGAGAAGGTCAAAACTATTACGGATTGTCATATTCCTAATAATGTTGTTGATATTTGATATTTTATGGGCTTAGAGGGATATTATCATTATTTTATTGAGGTATTTTATAGAATTATTTATCCTATAACTTGTTTGCAGAAGAAAGAAAAAGATTTCAAATGGACAACAGACTGTGAGCATAGTTTTCAGAAATTATAACATTTACTAACCATAGCCATGGTATTAAAGATTGCAAAACCAAAGGAGTTCGTTGATTGCACCGACACATTTCAAGAAGCAGTGAGTGGAGGGTTGATGTAATAAGGAAAGGTAATCACCTATAAATATTGAAAATTAAATGAGAATAAATATAGATACTATGCCTACAACCCAGAGTTAACTGCAATGGTACATGCCTTGAAAGTATAGAGACATTATTTATTGGGAAAAAAGTTTGTGTTTATCACATACCATAGCAGCTTAGCTAGTTTCTTTAAGTAGCCTAACCTCAATGCATGACAAGCCAGATGGACAACCTTTCTATGTGAATTGATGCATTAAGTAGGAAATTACATTATATATATGAAATATCCTATAGTCCAGGGGAATTTAAATTTTTAAATCAGATTAAGGAAGTTGCAATAAAGGATCCAGAATATAAGTTTGTATGGTAGTAAGCTAAACAAGAAAACAACTCTAAGAATCAATTTGAATTTGGCATAAAAAAGGACATTTTATTGACTTTAGGGGGAGGATATATGTTCCTAATAAAATGATTGTTAGTAAAATAATATTGGATGAATTTCATAGAAGTCCTTATGCTTCCCATCCCAAATATCAGAAATTATTTTATGCCATATATATATATATATATATATATATAGATGGCCCAAAATGAGGAAGGACATCACAGAATATCTGGCCAAATTCTTCGAGTGTTAGTAAGTTAAAGCTAAACACCAACATCAAGCCATTATTCTACACCTTATACCCATTCTGGAGTGGAAATGGGAAGTGATTACAATAGATTTTATAACAGGGTTTCCTAAAACCAAGAAATAAAATGACTCAATGATGGTAGTGGTAGATAAACTGAGTAAGGTAGCCTATTTCATCCCTATTCAATCTACATATAAAACTGTGAAAATTGAAGACATATTTATGCAAGAAATTTCTAGGTTACATGGTATGTCGAAGGTGATGATTTAGAATAGAGATGTGAAGTTCACATCAACATTCTAGAAAACTCTTTTTACTGGATTGGATACCCAAGTTCAATTTAGTACTGCATATCACCCATGGACATATGGG
Source organism: Pinus taeda (assembly GCA_000404065.3). Lineage (NCBI taxonomy): Eukaryota > Viridiplantae > Streptophyta > Pinopsida > Pinales > Pinaceae > Pinus > Pinus taeda. The sequence goes on along the minus strand of APFE030963822.1, from coordinate 145,648 downwards.
GAGACTGAAATGCAATAAGCAACTAAGTGGGAAGAATACATTCACCTAGTTGAATTCATCTATAAAAAAAGCTATCATGAATCATTAAATATGATACCTTTAGAATTCTTATATGGAAGGAGGTGCAAAACATTGGTTAACTCGAACAAACTTGAAGATAAGTTATTGTTAGGACCTGACATGTTAGTAGAAATGAAACAGAATGGGAGAAAAGTTCAACGAAAACTGAAAGCTACCCAAGATATACAAAAAACATATGCAGATAAGAAAAGGACTTACAGAGAATTTCAAATATGGACCATGTATATGAGAAAGTTAAACCCAAGAAAAACACTCTATAGTGGGGTGGTTGTGCAAAAATATATCCTCCATATTGTGGTCCTTTCCAAATCCTAGGAAGAATTGGACATATTTCATATCAACTTGCATTACCTAGCCATATATGAGTCCATCATGTGTTTCACATATCCATGTTAAATAAATATGTATATGACTCTAGAAATATTATTAATTGTCAAGATATGCAGGTAAAAATATAATGTTAAGTTCTTTTTGATATGAAATAATGCTTGTTTAAAGATTAGTCTAAACTAATGGCAATTTTATGATGTGCAATACATCAAACTAGACAGAGGATTTCTGGTAGAGCCTCTACGTATTCTCAATTAGAGAGAAAAATGTTACAAAGGTGATCTATCACCTAGCTTAAAGTGCAGTGGAGGCACTTTAGCCAAGAAGAGGCCACCTAGGAGGATGAAAGATTTATGCCATAAGAATACCCTAACCTATTCTAAGGGAAAGAATGAACACTGTGGATGATGTTTTGCACAAGGCAGGGGATATGTAACACCCCTTGATCATGTAAATATTTTTCCTTTAATTTTACAGGGCAAAACTTGGTAAATTCTAGACTAGGTGAAAGTCTAGTAAAGAAACTTTAGATGTTTAAAGTTTACTTTATTTTATTTGTCTTCAAAAATGTGATGACAAGTCATGGAATTCAGGTAAAATACCCTAAAATAAAATCTTTGGTTTCCAAGTAGTTGAGACATTTACTTCCTCCTCCATTAGAGATTAAAATATCTCAGTTAGGGACAAGAATCGAAAAGAGGTAAGAGAGGAAAGATAGGCCTAAGGCAGTTGAAAGGAGAGAAGAAACCTTGAGCATGATGCTGCCAAGGTTAAGCATGATGCTGCTAAGTGTGTTGCTGAGCTAGACAAGAGCCAATGGAAGCCTTGAAGTTGAAAATCTCTTGGTTCTTCTAAGAGTATTGAGGTCTAAGAACAAAGTGTTGTCTACTAAAAATTCTAGAAATTAAAGAAGCTCGGTGGAAGAATTGGATGTGTACACCAATCTCATTGGTTGGGTGGAGGAGTCTTTTACATGTTAGCAATATTTTGGTTCTAAAATAAATATGTATTCATATATTTTCTTATGAGTTAAAATGTCAATGGAATGATAAAGTTTGAAAATAATGACTTGATTTTGTTGTTTCATTAAACAAGAATGAAAGTATAACGCTCTATTACTACTACTAGAAACAAGCTATCTATATATACATATGCCTTTAAGATAAATGATCTGAGTGGGCTCAATGAAATTTTGGTGTTAAAAAGAGAACAAAAATCACAATTATTTTCAAGAAAATAGTAAAGGATTTGGAGATGTAATACTTCCTATAACGAATATTAAAACATAATGATATATGAGTATAAGAATGTATGTACTAGTTATCTACTCTAATAAGATCTTGGCGGAAGTAAGATAGATCACATCGTGGAACCAAATTTCCACTTGGATAATAGCCCTTATTCCTAATTATGTATACCTCAATGCCATGCGAGGGCATTGACAAATCCCAGTAAGGGCCAAGCTCCAGCCACCCTAGAGGTACGGGTAGTAACTGTTGGGCCGTTAATATGCCATTATTATTATCACTTTTGAACACTTATCCCACCCATTTCCACTATTCTTCATCATATCATTTGTTATAATTTATCATTTAAATCCATTTTATAAATTATTTATGCTCTTGTGAATGAATACTATTTATTCTCCTTTATTTCTAATAAATTGATGATTATGAATTATTTTATCAATGATAAGTCTAATAAGTTGGTTATAACCTTATTCACCATTTTTAGCCTCCAAGGTAACTTCCAGATTGAAGATTTGATTTTTAAATCTGCCAACTCAGAAATTCGCTAGTTTAAGGAGTGATAGTTGTGCGGTTGAGATTCTGAGCAAATGAAGATGAATTTGGAAAATCGGGAACATGGGTTTTGTCCAGAACGGGCCCAGTTAACGTCTTGAAGAACTGTTTTCCCAAATTCGGCTTGTACAGAGAGAAACGCAGGGTTCTTTGAGCACGATTTTCTCAGATTTGCAGTTGCGGCCGTCCTCCAAATCTCAGTTGCAAATCCAAATTCCCCTTGCTCTTGTTGGAAGATAAATGGAATATATTTTCTTGTTGATCAATTGGTTAGAATAAATCCAATTTTGTAAAATAAATCATGTTTTAATTATCTATGTTGTAACTGCTCTCTGATCTTTCTTTATTTAAATGAAAACAAAGATCAGAGAGGGATGGCTTCAGGATGACTTTGGGGATTCGAATGATGGAGAATTGATGATTTGAATTAGAGATTCAGAAGCAAGGATTCATGATAGGATAAGAGGAAGGAATGATTGTTTTATGTTGTAAGTCTCAAAGCTTCAACTATTGTAATGATTTCACCATTTAATGATTAATACATAATTTGGGCGTTGTTGTTCACTCTTTTCCTTCTGAAGTAACCTAGCAGCGTCCGCTGGCGGCTAAGGGCCCAGCCTCTGGTGGAGTACGCTGCTGCTGTGTGTATCATATCTTTACATTTTCTGTTGTATATTATCTTCTTTGGTTTATGCGTGGTTTGCTCATCAGCGTGATTCGGTAATCTGATTTGTTTTATTATTTTACAACACAGTTCTGTTACGTTTGATCTACTAAATGACATCTTCTGAGACATAAATATCATATTGAATTTGCAGTGCATTGTTGTTTCTTTAATTTATGGTATAAATGGTTTTTACCGGATACCATTGCGATTTAATTATGGAATGTTTGTGTTGTAACATTTGACCATTGGTATTATTGAATTCATCTTAGAATTATATTTCCTTGCGATTGTTGAATCTATGAACGTTACTGCTCCGTGCTAAAAGACAGTTGTATTATTTATAACTAAGACTGACAATTGAATTACCAAGATCAGATTACTATTGAGGTGTGTCGTGTGTTAAGTTATTGTTTTTCTTTCCACCATTGTTTCATATCCGATCATTAATCAATGTTGTTCTATTTCTGTGTGCTGTCCAATTTATTCTTAGAGTAAAGGTTGCTATTAATTTGGCTTTGTTGTTGTTCATTTCCATTCATTAAAGTTTGTTGTTCAAATTCCTTTAATTCTAGTTTGTTGTTCCATTTACGGCCGTTCCATTTTAGACTTGCTATTCCATTTTCCATTTGTTGTTCTATTTTACTTTCTGTCGTTCCATTTATTTCCATTTACTTGCTTTGGTGTGAGAGAAGGTCTAAGGCTATAGTGAGCCTCAGCAGTCGCTGCCTAGCTCCCAGACCTATAATTCCATGCTCTAATTTCCTTTCCATCAGTTTCTAGAGGGATGGGTTATCGCTTCCGCACCCTTGACTGATAAGATGCCTTGTGTGAATTTATCCTTTTGAAGTAATTTAAGTTTAGCATCCGTCTACCCTTGTGTTTTCTGAACGCTGTACTACTAAACATTACTCTTCAGTAAATAGCCGCCTCAGACTGAGTACACTCTTGAAATAAAAAGTCGTCCCTGGGTTGACAATTAATGTGAGGTAATTAGGTGTTAAAAAGACCCTTTTTATCGCTCCACAGTAACTTTCTTAAAGAAACTTACAAAAATAAGTAAAGTGATTGTATTACCAAACTATCAAATGTTGGGTAAATAAATAACTAAAACAACCATATAATATAGATAGTTATGAAATAAATTTACAGTAGGGTAAATCTTACGAGCTTATTTTGCATATTTAATACATAGATATTTTGGAACAAAATCACACAACATCGAACCAGAAAATGGTGTATAATATTAAAATTTTCAAATAGGCCAAGATCATCAATGGTTGACATAAAACACAACACATAACCATACCAGCTCACATGAAAACAATCAAGTATAGGAGCTTGGAAGAAGCATCTTTCAACAAGTACCCATGAATACACTTTTTATTTTCCATAGCAATCCAAATGTTGGGGTTACCATGGTGTTACCGTAAGCACATACACTCATGCATGTCAGGAGGAAACTATAAAATAAGTCTTATGAAAATATAGCTTTTAATACAAATCCCTATAAACTATATAGTACATGTTTCCTGAACTCTTATCGAGGGAGGGAAAAACTCTGCAGGGGAGGCTCTCGGGTCTCAAGGGAACCTAGGAGATGTTATGCATTAGAGAACATAAATACAAGATAATATTTCTAACATCAAACCCAGAGAATTTTATTTTTGAGATTAAGGGCACGTGACCCTCTATATTATGCAAAACTTTTGAGTAATAAAGATAGAAAGTCCAAGAAACATGAAAACATGAATAAAACTATATAAGGGTGATCTTGTCACGTAGTTATGGTGGTAACAAAATTGTAAACAAATTGTGGTGCTAGGAACTGAACTCTCACTTGCAGGGGCCATCCAAAGAAAAGTTTACAAAGAGAAATCACCTTACCATGGTTGAATAATTTCACATGAGAAAAAACACTTAACACAAGAAATTGTTAAATCTCAACATCAAGAGAAATTACCTATGGGGGGGTATGACACCAAGCAAGAGAGATCCCACTACAAGAAGAACATAGGGAGTTAAAACCCCATAAGGATTTATACACATGCACCTAATGAGAGTGGAAAATAAAAGAATGCACAATGTTACTTAGGAATTTATTATCATGTTGCCTAGCTGTGAGGAAGTGTCTATGTTTCTAGCAAATAAACCCTCCATGCAAACTAGGAAGAATGGACAACTAAAAAACAAGTAATAGTTGTAAGAACCAGATTATACAAACTTGTAGAAGGAGAAATAAAATGTATTAAACTAACCCTAACTTACTAGCCATTGATAGTATAATCATCGAATAGAAACCCTTGACGCAGTAGGGTTTGTTATAGAGTCACAATAATAATTAGCCACAATAACAATATTGATAGTGGGACCAGAATTAGGGTGGTTACACAAAACTGTCCCAGAAAAACCTAGGCCATCCCATCATCTCCTAAGGTGATCAAGGGTAAGCAAAAGAAAAAGTTTCCCATACAGATAGGGCTAGACTTAATTTAGTGGGCACAAATCAAACCTATTGTTATTAAACCAAAATCGAATACATAGTTATTGAACTGAGAGGCTCATTCTACAATCCAGGATGAAGAACAGATTCTAAGGTAGTAGTTAGTTTGTCGGGGCCTTAGGACGTCAAATGTAGCCTACAAACACTTTCCCTTCACCAAGGAAGACATTCGAGAGGTTTTCCCACTGAACCTCTATTTAGCTCAAGGAAACCTTCCTCTTTTTCCCAATCCCATTTCTCCTCTCTTTTCCTCCCTTTTCTTGGAGGAAGAGGTGACAAGGGAGTAAATTGCCTTAACTAATAATTGTCCTATGAAAATGACAGTTACTGAGGTTTATCTGAAATTTCTCAATTCTTCCATAAAAATTGTGTATGTTTTGATAAACAACTTCATTGTTAATTATTATTAATAATAACACAATAACTAATTGTCACTAGTTTACTAATTCGTAAAAGTAAAAATGTCCAAAAGTAAATCATAAGTTTGGGGGTGTCACCACTTGCCCCACTTAGTGGAACACCATCCCGATGTTCATTCCTCCATATATTCCTGAAATAATTTAGGATATGCCTCCTTCATAAAATATTTATTTTTCCAAATGGCTTCTTTCGGGCTAAAGTTCTTTCATTGCACTTTAACTTGGATGATAGCTCACCTCCACAATGTTACTTCCCTCTGATTGAGTATGCACAGGGGCTTGACCAGAAAATCCCCTTCTGGTTCGACCAGCCACAAGTATCATTGCGATATAACTGATACACATATAAATCCACAAAATTTCACATATAAATATATGCCATACCTGAAGCTCTTGCCAATTTATAATGTACCTTGGATAATATACATACTTCTTTAAAAGAGAAACATGAAACATGTTGTGAACTCAAATGTGACTGGGTAAGGTGAGTCGATAGATGATGGGTCCTATTCTATCTAGAATTTGAAAAGGGCCACAGAACCAGGGAGTGAACTTGGCACATTTTCCCCATCTGAGAGTGCTCCTCTTTAGTATGATTCATATGTACACATGATCCCATACCTGAAATTCCTGATAGGTTCTTTTCCTATTGGCATAATCTTTCTACCTATCCTAAGCGGCTTTCAGATTTTGCCGAACCTTCTTCACTGTTTTCCCCATTTCTTCCAGCATGTCCAGTCCTATAGTCACCTTATTTTCAAAACTGTTCCAATTTGCAGGCATGGTACACTTCCTCCAATAGAGTACTTCAAAAGGACTCATTCTTAGTGACCTATGATAGCCATTGTTGTACCTAAGTTCTACCAAGTGTAGGTACTCTTCCCACTTTCCAAGTTGTTGCATCACATACATACGAATCATGTCCTCTACCACTTGGTTAACTCTTTCACTTTGTCCATCGGTATGAGGGTGATAGGCAGTGATGAAATAGATTCGCATGCTTAACCCTGTAAATAATGATTTCCAAAAAGTAGAGGTAAATTTAACATCCTGATAAGAAATTATGACTCGAGGCATGCAATGCAACCTAAAGATATCTTTCATGAATATATCAACTATTTGAGCTGTTTGTTATCTGGACTTAATTGGTATGAAATGAGTAGCCTTGATCAATTTTTCTACCACAACCATGATTGAGCCATTTTGTCTTTTAGATTGAGGTAGTCCCATTATGAAATCTAAGGTTATGGTATCCCATTTCCATTCACGAATGGGTAAGGAATTTAGTAATGCAGCTGGGTGTTGATGTTCTACATGAACTTAATGGCATTCTAAGCATCTAGCCAAATATTTTTCAATATCCCTCCTCATACTAGGCCAATAGTAACTTTTATTGATGGTCGAGAAGAGTTTTTGATAACCAGGGTGAGTAGCGTAAGGACTTCTATAAAACTCGTCGAACATAATTTTCTTAATCAACACTTGGTTGGGAACATAAATGTGATTGTTGAACATCAACAAGTTCTCAGGGTTAATATTGTACCTTTTTTTCTCCACAATGTTCTGGGCCAATTTAACTTGCTGCCAAAGGTAATAATATTTTGGGTCCTTTTTGGCTACTTCCTTTATCTGCTCAACAAATTTGAACTCTTCTTGACTAAATGAGACTTTGTAGACATAATGTGGTTTCCTACTTAATGCATCTACCACTAGATTTTGTTTCCCCTTTAAATGTTTGATTTCAAAATCAAACTCACTTAAGAAGGAAATCCATTAAGCTTGACACGCATTCAAGGTAGGCTTGTTAAAAAAAATTATTTTTCTATTGTGGTCAGTACTTAATAAAAACCTTTTCCCTACGAAATAGTGCCACCACACTTTTAAGGCATTAACTACAATAATCAACTCCAGATCATAAGCAAAATATTTCTTCTCATGCTCTTTTAAATTACTAAATTCATAAGAAACTACCTTTTCATTTTGCATTAGAACTTCGCCCACACCTTCTTTACACGCGTCCTTACATATAATGAAATCCTCTTCAAGATTTGAAATCTTCAAAACTAGTGCGGTGGTGACTAGATGTTTTATCTTCTCAAAACATTCCTGACAGTCCCTACTCCATGTAAAATTTGTTCCCTTTCTCTACAGGGAAGCAATTGGATAGGCAACCTTAGAAAATCCCCTTATGAACTGCCTATAGTAATGTTGAAGCCCCGAAAATTGGGTCGACAACAAGGGGGATACCCACCCGGTCCGGACCTTGGTTGGTGGCTCCTTATCCGTTTGGTATAGCGGGTCCGACTGGGGATAATGGGACCAGTTTACCAATCTAATGGTGTGTGTGTGTGTAGAGTTGGATAATGTTGATCTAAGAGTACTTTAAAGCTAATTTAATTCAAATTCTTAAACTAACTCTATGCTATTGTAATCTAATGAGAAATAACACATCTAATCTACGCTAACTCGGGATGTATATCTTATATTATGAGATCTAAAGAGATTTCAAACAATAACTAGTAATATATATCATTCAGCTATCATAAGAATAGAAATCAATTAAGATAAACCACTTTGCATAAGAAGTTAGGCAAAACAGTTGTGAACGGCATATCGCATAATAAGTTATTCATATATCATACATAAATAAATGACTCCACCGTACAGAAGTGCGAAATGGTAACTCATACATTCATGCAATAACATATAAACAACTGAAAATTGTATATCACTTAAAGAATATAAGCAGAAATGGCCAAGAGATAAAAGTACCATTTATGACTAATCCTACTCACAAACTTCAAGCAAAAAACGATCTATCTCTACTTGTTCTAACATCTACTAAGAGTACAAAAGTGCAACATCAGTAGCAGACATCAAATGCAAATAAAAATAAATCTCAATCCATCCATTCATCAAAACCTCCTCTGAGGGTGCATAAGTGCATGTTTCGAGGACAAGTTTTTGACAAATCTCTGGACCCTTCTCTAAATGCATGAGAAGGGTTTAAATATTGCTAACTAATTAACTTAATTACATAAATTTAGGATACGATTTTTAAATGACTGCCCTTCTGATAAAGCAAAACTATTTCTAAAAATTGAATCTAATTCTAAACTATTTCTGTATTTGCTCCTCAGTGCTGCAAGCACGCAACATTCGCCTGGGAAGAGTCGGCTAGTTGCCTTCCGCTTTCGTTTGAGTTATGAAAATAGAAATAACAAGCGTTGGCACCTCTTTCTGGTAAAGTAGAAGATATTTTCGAGAATCTTCCTCTAGCTGGGTGTATTCACTACGTGTATTCTTGGTAATAACCCAAGTTTCCCTTAAACTGATTTTGCTTTTGCGATTTCGGTTTCCGACCTTGTGGATGACTGAAAAAGTTAGAGACTTAACTCTCTGAATAATTTTCTGTATTGAAAACTGCCTCCGTTCTTCATTCCAGGCTTTTCTGGTATGTAAGCTTCAGGGTTTTTTGTAGACATGCTGCTTTTGTGCGTCTTTGACTCTGAGCTTTAGGTGGCCTGTTGACATCAGCATCTGTTGAGTGATACTCTAGAGTCTATGATCCTGTCGCATGCGGCATCCGTTCCTGAAGGGATTTCTTCTCTATTCTCCGAGAATTGACGCTTTCCCCTTTTTCCTTAGATGTTTCCTGCACATTGCTTCATGTTATTTCTTGTCTTATAGTTTATGCAAAGGAAAATAGTAATGGTAATAAAGATTGACATGAAAGCTTTAAGCTCTTATCAATGCATAATCACGACATCCGTAGCGAACTGACTCTTCGAAATACACGAGACTGTCCTTCCTGAATACTTTGGCATATAATCATTAATTTCTTTTAAGGCGCGCGCCCAATTTTGGTTTACGGACAACTTTCCATTGAATACTGCGCCGAGGAAAGTTTGCGATGGGTGGTTTCTGCGACTCACATCGCAGAGTCACGGATCGCATCGTCAAGATGTGTCATCGCAGAAAATTATGATCGCGGATTTATCGCAGATCGAATCATCGCAAAATTTAGTCGTTCAGTCATTTGTGCGCTACTTATGCGATGTTGCGATATGCGACGTCGCATATCGGCCGTCAGAGATTTCTTAAGTTTCTTCATTTAAGAGCGCTTCATAATGAATGCGACGCAATGAATTTTGCGTCGCTTCTTCATAGTTTACTATGCTCATAAGAAAAACATTTCATTCTTTTGATGCGATAAAGTTTTAAGGAATCAAATACAAAAATGTTCATAAAATTGTTTGTTTGGATTTTTATTAAGGGTCCCCATTTTCTTGGTGTTATTGCTAATATCAAACAAAGAGGGGGGTTGTTGGTGGCCACAACAAGCTCATATGGTACTACTATCTATGTCTGAATTCATTCTTTTTATGTGAATTGTTATTTGATCAATCTTTCTATTATTGAATATATGCATGTGTTTTAACAACATTCTTTATACTTTCCACTATTGGATGTTTACAACATGCTTTTCTTCTAATTATACATGTATTAGTAATATAAAAAGACAAGTGTAACAATGTTTTATTAATTACTTTGTTCAACTATTTGAACAAAGCAATTATTATATGAAGGAATGTCTATGTTTATTGAATAGAGTCATCTATATGCCTATTGATGAACAGAGATCATCAAACGTTGCACTTAAGAATAGAAGCTTTCCCGGGATAGAATAGTTGTTTGTATTTTCACTTTTTAGATTAAGTCATTCATTCATTATCACTTATTAGAAAATCAGTCACTCATCCATACCTTTTTATTCATCACTAGGAAACTGGTCCCATTATATCCAGTCGAAGCCACCATCCCAAACGAAAAAGGAGGTGTATTAAGGTCTGGACCGGGTGGTTATCCCCCGATGTTGATGCAACGATTTTCGAGGCATAAACATTTTTGGCACTAGAAGGAGGGCCATCAACTATGAATGGCGAGTAAATCAAAATCTATATACCATTCTCAGAGTAAATCTCCCTCCACCTCACCTCGGACCTCCCATTTGCATTTTGAAATACCAATATCCAAATGAGAAGAAGAGGGATCAACTACCACTGCTCAACCCCATCATACTTCAGAAGGATTAAGTCCTGAGTCCCCTGAAGTTCAGTCTCTCATCCAGAAACTTCAAGGCTTTTCCATATCACCTCAGAAATCTGAAGTATATCAAGGTAGTGAGACTTCACAATTCCATCTACCTCACCCTCTCACCAGACTTCAAAGCGAAAAACTCGACATTGAACCTGCTGAGTTGCCTTTACCAAAAAGGAAAAAGGCTAAAAAGAACACTGAAGGATCTGGTAGTGAGACATTTTCTCCATCATCTTCCATCTCATCCTCTCTAGTGCGAAGTCAAACATCCACTTGCCCATTACATATTGTTGTTCAGCAAGGATCACCAACTTCAACATCACAATCTATTCAATCTTCAATACAAACTCCTCCCCAAACACCTGGAACTCCATTGGCAATCGTTGTTACTTCCAAGATGGCTCAGAATCCATGGAACAATCCTGATGCGGTCACTATGCCTGCACCATTACATCCATTACCTGATTACCTTGAGAAGTGGTTACCAAAATTTAATCCAGATGCTCAAACATTGGCTGAAGAACATATTAACAATTTCATGTTATCAGTTAATATAAAAGGAGTAACATAAGAAGATGTTGTCGTTAGGCTTTTCCCCTACACTTTACAAGGATCAGCTGGGTCTTGGTATTTTTCCTTACCCTCTGGATCCATTACCAGCTGGAATATCTTTCAGGAGTAGTTTCTTACCAAGTAGGCGATGATAGATCTTTAGCGACATTGATTAATGATATTTCAAATCTAAGGATTGAATCTAGAGAACCTATCAAGGAGTTTAACTCCCGATTCAATAAACTTTTGAATAAAATCCCTACCGATTCCAAGCCAAGTGAGCAAATCAGAAGCGAGTGGTATATCACAGCCCTACCTTCAAATATAGCCATTTTTGTAGATAGGGTTGGGAAACCAACTTTAGCCGAAAACATGAAAGAAGCGCTCGCTGTGGAAAAATGCATTATCGATTTGGAAAAGAAAGCTGCTCTCGAAGATAGGAAATCCAAAAGAGTTTCTTTTAAGGATGATTCAAAGAAGAAAACCCCTAAAGATCCATACGATATGGAGGGTCTACAAAAGGTCCTCAAAACAATGTCAAATAAAATGGTTGAAATTAAAAAGAAAGTAGCAGAAACTTCAACAAAGAAACCATATAGGAATTTTAAGAAACCTGAGTCAAAACCACCAAATTTTATATCTAATGCAGATTCAGATCCTGAAGAGGAAGAAGAAGATGAAACAATTTCACCACCCGATGAATTCGAAGAAGAGGAAGTTGTTGAATGCCATGGAATGTGGGACTTCATATTACCTAACTCTGATACAGAAAATGAACAAGAAGCTTTTCCTGTGACTACTAGGAGTAAAGGTGTCCCTGAACCTGTCCAGGCAAGTTTAAAGAAAAGGAGTGCAGGTACTACTACTACAAAGGAAAAGGTACCCACAAAGAAGCCGACCGCAACAGTACCTCAAAACCAACCATCATCCTCAAATATACCTTCAACATCTAAAACATTGGTAGTATCGGATTCAATGGATTACAATATTGTTGATGATATGAAGAAGACTAAGGAAAACATCACCATGTTTGAACTTAGAAAATTAAAACATCAACAGAAATTGCTTCTTAAGGAACTGAATGCAGTTCCTTCTTCGCCTCTTCCTAGTGCTAAAGTTGCAAATGATTCAGGACAACAACCTTCTGGTAGGGTTGAAGCTACTGATACGATTCTAATTGGAGACAGATCAAATTCCCATACTCCCCCTTTCCTCTTAACCTACGAGATCTATAATCAAAATCTACACAATTGTTTGATTGACTTAGGGGCATCCTCTAATATAATGCTAGCTTCGGTTTGTTCCAAACTGAACATTGAGCCCCAAAAGTCTGCAATTCACATTGTGCAATTGGATAGAACCAAAGTGCAAGTTTGAGGGGAAATCAACTCTGTGACTATTAGGTTATCGGCTGATCCACGAGTAGTTCAAAGAATTGATATTTTAATTGTTGATATACCTGAGTTTTATGGTTTAATCTTGAGTAGGGATTGGTCTAAGAATCTCCATGGGTATATTTCTACCGATTGGTCCCATATGTGGCTACCCTACAAGGGAAAGCCAAATCAAATAAGAATCAATCGGGAGAAACATATGACCCATACTATCAGAATTTGAACAGGAGAATCAACCAATAGCATTTAACAATAATATTTTGGGGAATTACTCTTCTCAATCATTCTTTGGCAATTATACTGCCCAACCATCTCCTTTCTCAATAAACAATTTCACATCCCAAATCGAAATTTTTTCACAAACCGATAGATCAAGATGTGCTAATATTGTTGAGAACACTGTAAATAAAATTGTTGATAATTCTTTATTTTGGTCTTTATACTTTGACAGATCTAAATCTAGTGAAGGATCAGGAGCAAGGTGTATTTTAGTTAGCCTTGAGGGAGAAAAAACTATGTTGTCTTGTAGGTTGGAATTCGAATGCACAAATAATACAACCGAGTATGAGGCCTTAGTTCAAGGACTATATAAAGCTATTGGCCTTAAAGTTCAATATTTGAAAGTGTTTGGTGATTCAGAGATTGTCATAAAACAAGTTAGAAATACAATTCACTGTTTTTCTAGTCACCTCAAGCACTATCAGTCTTTGGTCCAGGAACTTATATCTCAATTTTTAGCATTCAATATTTCACCTATTCCCAGATCCTAGAATGCAGCAACTGACTTGCTAGCTAATGTTGCTTCTAAATTCCTACCTTCCGAAGATTATAACCCAGATAGATTTTTAGTAGAGTTAATTTTTAGACCATCAATTCCTGACAATGTCACCAATTGGCGAGTGTTCAATCTCGATGAAGACATCTTACATTTCTTGACTTCCGACAAGTCCTACGATGATCAAATCATTGACGAAAGCAATCATGATCTCCAGATGAAGGAAAAGCACGAGGAAAACTCAATACCAAAACCTGTGGTTAAACTTGAGGATCTCTACGATATTAAAGATAGGTTTAAACAAGTAACCAATTCAAAGCTCCAAAGTTCCACTTTAAGATTTGAATTGATAAACCTTGGTACTGAGCAGAACCCTCAAAACATCAATTTGGGATTAGGACTTTCTGTAGAAGAAAGGATAACATTCATTAGATTATTAAGGAAAAATAAACATGTCTTCACTTGGAAATATGATGATTTAAAAACATACGATACATCAATCATTCATCATACCATTCCAATGCTTTCTGAACAAAAACCAGTCCAACAGAAGTTGAGGAAAATTCATCCTAACTTAGAGAGTCAAATAAAATCAGAACCCAATAAACTCTTGAAAGCTAAGATTATTTTTCCTGTTTGGCACTCAAACTGGGTTTCCAATATGGTGCCTGTTAGAAAGAAAAATGGCGACATCAGGATTTATATAGATTTCAGAAATCTGAATAAGGCAAGCCAAAAAGATAATTTCCCATTACCTACCATGGAGCAGATACTCCATTCAGTAGCAGGTTCTGAGTTAATGTCCTTTTTAGATGGTTTTTTAGGATATAACCAAAATTTGGTCCATCCTAATGACAGACTCAAAACTACCTTCAAAACAAAATGGGGAACTTACGCTTATCAGAAAATGCCTTTTGGACTTATTAACGCAGGAGCTACATTCCAAAGAGAAATGGATATAGCCTTCAAAGGATTGATCAACAAAACAGTAGTTGTCTATTTAGATGATATTACTGTATTTTCTAAAAAGAGATCCAATCATTTACATGATTTGAATCAAATCTTTGAACGCTGCAGAAGGTATGGTATTTCACTCAATCCCAAAAAATCCTTCTTTTCTCTTAATCAAGGAAAGCTCTTGGGCTTCATTGTTTCCAAAGATGGTATTTATATTGATCCGAATAGGATTAAAGAGATTTCTGAAATTCCATTTCCTCATAACAAAAAATCCATGCAGTCATTTTTAGGTCAAATTAACTTTGTCATGAGATTTGTTCCCGATTTTTCCCACATCATTTTACCATTGCAAACTATGATTAAGAAAAATTCAATGTTTAGATGGGGATCTGCAAAAAAGGAAGCATTTGATTCAATCAAACAATCTAGAGGGGGATCTGCAGAAAAGGAAGCATTTGATTCAATCAAGCAATAAATAATCAATGCCCCCGCTTTAAACACTCCTAATTTTTCTAATCATTTCATATTGTATACTATCACATCCACTTCATCTTATGCAGCGGTACTCACTCAGATTAATGATCACAACTTGGAAGCACCGATTTCATTTTATAGTTCAAATCTTCAGGGTGCTGAACTAAATTATTCAGAAGTCGAAAAACAAGCATTTGCTGTGTATAAAGCTGTCAAACATTATAGACCATTCCTTTTAAAAGCCCATACAAAAGTTATAGTTCCTTTTTCTGCAGTAAGGCAGTTACTAATCCAAAGGGAATTAGGAGAAAAAAGGGTGAACTGGGTTACTACAAGAATATGACTTGGAAATCAAGCCAACAAAGATTGTTAGGGGCCAAGGTTTTTGCAGGTTATTAGCAGGAGCATCCAACATTCAAGAATCAGGTGATACAGAACATATTGAAGAAATCAACCAGATAAGTATCACTGGTTCTGAATCACAATATGCAGACTTGATCTTTTATTTAAAAAATGGATATGCACCTCCTAATCTTTCTTATAAAAGCAAACGAGCCATTAGATTAAAAGCAAAAAACTTCATAATCATTGATGATGTACTTTTTAGGCAAAATTATGATTCAATTTTATTAAGATGCCTAGAAAAACTTGAAGCACAAAAGGTTTTGCAGGAGCTACATGATGGACCAGCAGGAGGACATTTTGGAGTTGACACAACAGCCCACAAAATCATTCATGCCGGATATTATTGGCCCACCCTATTCAAAGATACTCACAAATATGTAAGGAAATGCCGAAGTTGTCAAATCTCCAGTGGAAGTCAAAGAAAACCAACTTTCCCTTTGCAACCAGTCAACATTGATCAACCTTTCGAGCAATGGGGATTGGATATCATTGGGGAAATAACTCCACAGTCCTCCAAACAAAATAAGTATATCCTTACTGCTACTGATTACTTCACTAAGTGGGTTGAAGCAATTCCTTTAAAGACAACAAACTCTGAAGTAATTATAGAGTTTATAGATCAATTCATCATTACCAGGTTTGGTGTCCCAAATGCTCTTGTTTTCGATAATGCATCTTATTTCTTTGGAAATGCTATGTTTGAGTTCGCTATTAAAAGAGGATTTAAATTGAAATATTCTGCAAATTACTATCCTCAAGGTAACGGTTTAGCAGAATCTATCAATAAAAATCTAGTCAAAATTATTAAGCGAACTATTGAACAGAATCATAAAAACTGGCACAAATCCTTAATATTCGCACTATGGGCTGATAGAATAACGCAGAAGGCTTCCATAGGTACTTCCCCATTCAACCTTGTATATGGGAAAGAAGCAGTTCTGCCAACCAATCCACTGCTTCCTTCTCTAGCCCTAGTTCAGTTTATTGAAGAAAGCCCCTCTTCTTCTATTCAACTTAGACATGATCAAATCTTAACATTAGAAGAAGAAAGAGAAAAGGCCAAAATTACTCACGTAAGACATCAGCAAATTATCAAGTCATCTTTTGAGTCAACTTCATCCAGTTCAAAACAGTTACAAGTTGGTGATCTAGTTCTGAAATGGGACAAAGCCCATGAGGATAAAGGAAAACACACCAAGTTCCAGAATATGTGGCTTGGACCATTTCAGATCAATGAGAAGATAGGCCATTCGACATTCATATTACAAGATCTATCAGGAAAGAGGGATTCTCTTCCTATTAATGGCCTCATCTTAAAGAAATTCTTCAATTGAGGAGGTAACCCCTTCTCCTTTTTAATTTCAGTAGAATTTGTAGTTTTTAGGACCATTAGGAAATAAAGTTGTAATATATCTTCCATTGGCCTTTGCTATACTAAAAATTTGCTCAAAAGAAGTAATTTTGATATTTACTTTTAAAATAGAAGCCTTAAACAAAAGGGACAACTTCTAGGAAATTAGGTATATTCACATTTTGAAACCCCATTTCATTTTTGTGAAATATTCTCAAGATTTAGAAGTACTGTCAATCATTTTAACGTTTTCAAAATGGCCTCAAAAAGGTTATCAATATCAAAATTGAAACTAATTCAATCTTAGCATCTTCAACTCTTAGCCTGTCATCCATTCTCTCTTAAGGAGAAAATTGTCCATCCCATTCATCCAAGTTTATGATTACTCAGAGTGTAATTCTAAAATATTTGATATAAAAGATAAGGGGTCTTATTACAAGCCTGCTTACCATGATCATTGGGAAATAGTTTAACCGACATTACCAACACTGCATGCCAAAACAAGGTAATGGTTATAATCATAATACAAGGGGTCTCATCATGAGCCAGCTTGTTCGGTTAGATTACAACTAGTGAATGGCATTGTCAAACAGCTGGCCACCAAACTAGGACAATGGCTTTTTATCTTACAAAATAATAGAAAAGAAAAAGAAATACAAAATATGAAAACATATTTTGAATTCATTCTTTTAATCAGACTTTGAAATGGATGGGATAATGGACAGTCAAATGGTTAAAAGGTATCCCTGTCGAAACTATGAATGTCTACTGGCAGCAGAGGCTCTACCTATGACAAATGAGTCAATTAAAAAGGCTAAGTTGGAAAGGTTCTTTGTTTTATCATTATCAACCAATAGAGGCCAATTTAAAACTTAGAATGTATTTAATTTTAACAAGAGAAGAAATTGGCAAAAATAACTCTTATTATATTCAGAATGTATGTATACCTAGTTATATTAGAATTTTCCTCTTTGATAAGATTTCTATATAAAGAAAGTCTAAGTATTTCAATATTTCTCAGAGATAACTATTTCTCCCAGCGAATCTCCAATTGTTGTGCTGTACAAAAACCCCCCCATTTCATAAAATTTTGCTTTCAAAACTATAATATGAAATGGGTCCCTTTATGATAAAATTGGTATCAACTTATCATTCCTCAAAAGGCCTAAAAAGGAGCAAAACATTATAAACCTTTTGAGACAACATATAATCGGTCTTATAATAAAAAAATGAATAATTCTTTATTATTGCGATAAAGCGATTGCAAGATCGCATATCACAATAACAAAGGATGCATAACAAAAGACCCATTGGTTTTCCCCGATGCGACAAGCGCGAATAACTATCGGATATCGGGAAGGTAAGAAATCGTAACAAAAGGCCCCTCTCTTTGCTCCGATGCGATATCGCTATTGGTGATCGGGGAATGTAACATGCATGCAAAGCCCTCTTCTAAAAACTCCCGATGCGAATTAGCGATATTGCCATCGACGATCGGGGATTCCGCAATGACAACAATATAACTACTCAAGCATTCCTCCAATCTTCGATTGCGATAAATCTAAGTGCGACTTTCAAAAAGGATTGATAAGGCTTGGGTACATTATATTAAATCATTATTAAAATCCTTTCTATTCCCGATAGTGATTCACTTGCGATCAACCGCCAAAAAATCAAAGCCACGCTTAAATGAACTATTCGGTGAATAAATGATATGATGAGCATTTAAATGATTGATAGGTTTAAACGACCAATTAATGGAGCAGTTATGCCAAAATCTCTTCAGAGATTGTATCCACGGTAGTCTTATTTCAATCCTCCATTATTCATTGATTGATATAACTCTTTCATACTTGGTTTGCATCACCTATTCTCTGCGTACGTTCATTTTATCTCCTACGCAGAGCTCCTTCGAAGCAGCGAATTTAGGCCTAATAGGGAAGAAGTCTAAGAAATTTGGAACAACTTCAGCTTCCGTAGTAATAGGACAACATACCGTCGATCCAGGACCAAGTAAAAAAGGATTAATCTCAGACACTACATGTCTTGGTCTCGGTAATACTTGTTGGCAGAGCATCTATAATCTGGTTGAAGCTGAAGAACCTCAAAAAACATTAGTACAAGCTACAGCAGGCTCGAACCGGAAGTTCGAGGCTACCATAAAGGATTTGGCCGATTCTTACTTACACCGGATAGCGGATCGAGAGAAAATTCTTCCATACACGGATGTAGTAAGGTGGGCAGTTGAGGAAATCCCAATTACAAACAGAACATTTTGCACTATCGACGGGGAGTCTTCGGTTCATTTCAACCCAATGATTTGAGACAAATGTACCATTTTCCCGAACCAGAGAAGAAGTATAAAAAAGCATTTTTGGAGAAGTTCAGAGATGAAAATGAAACTGAATCAGCACCTATACTGGAATGGAGATAGAACCCTGCGAAACACAAGCATGAGTCCTCGGGTAAGTACTCTGTTGATTCCTTGTGTTCCCCTTATTGTTATGCTGGAGCGATGATGTGTAGGATTTGGGGGTTGCATGAGTCTTCAAAATTCTCCATAGAGATGGTACCTTTAATGGAAGCAACAGTCAATAGCGAAATAATGGATTGGGGAAATATATTATCTGATAAGTTAGCAACAACTATTCTTGAGTTCAGAAACAAAACCCACATTACTGATAGGTTTATTCCTCCATTTTATTTTAGTGCCTACATCTTAGATACTCTCTGTTTTAACTCTGAATTTCATGTGCTGGGGTGGAGATGGACTCCACAGGACCCCATGCCCATTCATATCTATCACTAGAAGTTGTGAAAAGCCCATTATAAACACCACCAATATCAAGTTTGCAATGGATTTATGTTGCCCATTTACTATGCAATTTTTGACAAACCTTCTCCTAATATTTCCTCACAAGCAGAGATTGACTTGACAGCCTTAGGAACCTGGTTCGGAGAAGAAAAATTTACATATGTAAGAGTTTTCGATAGTCATGCCAGGCCTCATGTCCTCCCCTTGTATATACCCGACAAATTATTGGCTCGAGAGATAGCATATCAGCTTACATCCGCAAGAGCTACCAAGACTCTGAGGAATTCAAAGAAGCAAGTTTGGCCTCCTTTTCCTCTAAGGTGTTGCGTCTACACTCTGCATGACTATAAGCATGCAGAGAAAGAAGCATAAAAGATAAATATATTGAATCTCGCCACTCTTCCTAACAGACGATTTGATCCAAATAAAATCGTCTATAATGTACTAGAACAGGAAAAACTCACTAAGTTTGAACATAAAGAAGATGATTTTGATGACCTATTCTCTTTGTCCGAGTCATTATTTCAGGTTCAAGCGCTAGCTAAAATGATATATCGCGATGACGGGTTAGTCGAATTTAACAAACTTAGAGAGCAGAGGTTGCAAACTTTGCCTCTAGATTTGTTAGCCACTGCCCCGATGACACAGTCAAGTGAGCCTGAACAACGACTTATCAACAAACCTCCTGCTACATCATAAATTTTTGAAGAAGTCCAAAGAAAAGAGCAGGAGGAACTCTAGAGGAAAGAACAGGAAGATGTACAGAGGAAAGAACAAGAGGAAGCGTAGAGGAAAGAGCAAGAGAAAATACATGAGGAAGAACTGAAAAAGGAGCAGGATAAGAGCAGCAAGGATGTGAATGTCGATACCCAGATTGCTCTAGGAATGGCAGCAATTCGACTCAATCATAAGCAATCTAGAAAGCTCAAGAGATGCCGATACATCCAAAGCGACTGATACATAGGATACAACATCAAAAGGGGTTCCAAGTGAAGGAACCAGTGGTCTACCCCCTACTACAGACTTAGAAATCATTCCCAAAGATCCTTCGGATCAAATCATTTTGCAAGTGGAGGATATACCTCCATTGGATGTCTTTTACAGCCCAAAGCATAGGGCCGTAGTAAAGCGACAGCGGAAAAGGAGAACGATTGCTCAACCTTCCTTGTTCCCTGAACAAATAGTGACAACCAACGTAGTTTGGAAGGAGGAATTCGATCCTTCTGATGACCTAACAAAGTTGTCCCAATATGCTGGAGCCTATTTGGTGGCCACCATAGACAAGGCATCGGAAGTGAGTAATTTGTTAAAAGAAAAAGACCAGGCAATCGTTTTTTTACAAGCACAGCTATCAGAGGCACAACAGAAAGCAGAACAATTAGAACAACAGTTGTCAATGCAGCAACAGTTAAATAATCAACTGAACAAGCAGTTACATGAAGAGAAACAGAGGGTAGATTCGAGCGCGATTCAAAGGCAGAAAGAGTTATCGGAGGCATTAGAAAAATTGAAGATGATGAATGAACAGATGGTAAAGACAAAAGATGAGAAAATTGTTCAATTATCACTTCAAATAGAGAAGTTCAAGAGTCTTCTGTAGGCTACCGATTTCAGGGCAGAAGCACTATAAATTAATAAGGCACTGGTAACACAAATAAGATTATTGTATCACAAAATTTCTCTAATTGAACCCCTGTGTGACATAATAGCATCAATAATTGATAAATCAGTCGATGCTAGACAGGACTTAGAGCAGGCTGATGAGACCTTAACAGATTTTCTTACTTGGCAGGACACTAGTGAGGGACAGGCAGCAAATTTTCCTAAAATCCTAGAATCCCATAAATAAATTCTATTCATGGAGTGGCAGTCCCAATTGATGAAGGCAGAGAGAGCAGTTTCTAGATGAAAATTATCCACAAGTAATTTGATTGAATTAATTAACAATACTCTCTATTTATCTAATATGATCTCTCAATGTACACCAGGTAAATTTACTATCGGCTAAAACATTGGAGCAATCATGTTATCAAGAGCTAGAAAAGAATGGGAGATTGATCACAGGTATTAAAAGTTTAACTTGGGACACCTATTGGTTTTTCCTAGTAAAACCATACAGCTAAAGAGACGCCCTCAAGTGCCTAACAGATGAAATCAGGTGTATCATCCCCGATATACACGATGCCACCTATTCGGCTCAGCTCAATTCTCGTCTTAGCCGCCCTCAAGAAGTGGAACCGATGCTAGCAATATGCCAACTCAGGTCAAAAGGCAAACAGCCAGAGCGATGAATCATGCTGTCGACTACCAGATTGTTGTGGAGGAGATATTCAAGATCAAGTTATACCAATTTAGTAGCATTTTAATTTTGTAGTTAGTTAGTTTAATCAAGTATTTATAGACCCTTTCATGTATTTAGAAAGGGTCCTAAGTTTTTGTATATGACTTAAACCTGAAGTTGCACTATTGTACTTCAGATATATTTTTTTATAAAGACTGGGCCAATTATTCCAATTTTGATAATGAAGCTTTTATGTGGATGTGCACTACTGCCTTTATTTAAAAGTATATCTGAGTCGAAAGAAGGAATTCGAATTTCGATTGATGTTGGGAATTATTTGCAGCTCATATGGTACTACTATCTATGTCTAAATTCATTCTTTTTATGTGAATTGTTATTTGATCAATTTTGCTATTATTGAATATATACATGTGTTTTAACAACATTCTTTATACTTTCCACTATTGGATGTTTACAACGTGCTTTTCTTCTAATCATACATGTATCAGTGATATAAAAAGACAAGTGTAACAATGTTTTATTAATTACTTTGTTCAACTATTTGAACAAAGCAATTATTATATGAAGGAATGTCTATGTTTATTGAATAGAGTCATCTATATGCCTATTGATGAATAGAGATCATCAAACGTTGCACTTAAGAATAGAAGCTTTCCCAGGATAGAATAGTTGTTTGTATTTTCACTTTTTAGATTAAGTCATTCATTCATTATCACTTATTAGAAAACCAATCACTCATCCATCCCTTTTTATTCATCACTGGGAAACTGGTCCCATTATATCCAGTCGGAGCCACCATCCCAAGTGGAAAAGGAGTTGTATTAAGGTCCGGACCGGGTGGTTATCCCCCGATGTTGATGCAACGATTTTCGAGGCATCAACAGTACCCTACCAGTAGTTATAGGTTTATTCATTAAGTACCTAATGGAAAAATAGTCCATATAGACAAAGAATTTGTAACCGATGATATAATGTTGAAATTTTTTAACAATATGAATACTTGTCAACATTTCCTTTTTAGTAGCACTATAGTTGAACTCGACATGAATTAAATTTTTACTGATGAAATAAATAACATAAGTTGAAAGATTTTCCTTCTAGACTAAAATTTCACTTTCTATTGTATCATATGCATATGTAGAGATGTGAAATGGAAAATTCCAATTTGGATCTCTTAATACTAATGATGTTGAAAGTTTTTCTTTAGGAGTTTCAAAAGAAATTTGGTAGTTAGTATTTCAAAAAAATTCATCATCTTTTACAAGTAATTTAAGAAATGGCGAGGCTATTTTGCAAAACATTCTATAAATCATTGATAATAGCTTGCATAACCCAAGAAATTTCTAACATTTTGTTGTGTTGATGGAATTGGTTATTTAATGAATACTTATATCTTGGTTAGATCTACTTTGATCCTTGAAAGAGACACATGATGACCAAGTACAATTCCTTCAATTAGTAAAATAATTATTTCTTTATTACTAAGTGCTAGATTTGTCCCTAGATGTCTTATCATAACCTTTTCCATATTATCTAAAGCTTCTTTGAAACAAATTTCGTACATTGAGAAATCATTCATGTAAATCTCTAGACATTCATATATTAAATCAATAAAAGTAGCTAAAACTTCCCTTTGGAATTTGGCAAGTGCATTACATAGTCCAAAGGGTAGTACTTTATAGGCATATATTATGAAAGAACATGTTAAATTTTTCTTACACTGATCTTCTAAAGCTATTTTAATTTAATTATAGCCATTGAACCCATTAAGGAAAGAAAAATCCATCTTTCCTACTAATGTGTCAAGGAATTAATCAATGAAGGGTAAAGGAAAGTGATATTTTAGACTTGCTTTATTTTCTTGATAGTCAACACACATTCTCCATTTCCATTCTTTTTAGGCATTATCACCATGGGAGAAACCCATTGGCTATCCGGGATAGGATAAATAAAGACTACTTTTAATATTTTTTTAAGCTACTCTTTTAATATCTATTTTAGCACTCAATTCCTTCTTCTTTAATATCATCTAACATGTTTGACATTATCTTCTATGTAATTAGGATGAATGCAGGTATCTGGATGGTTACCTTGCATATCTCTATAGTCGTGGCTGAATGATTTAGACTACTTTTGTAGCAATTGAATTAATTATTCTTCCCCATATTTTTCTAAATAGAATTAATGTTTAAACATTTCCTAGGATATACTTCAATGATTTTACTAAAAAAGCATTTTATAAGAAATATAGTTTGAAATAAAGATTTTGAAGAGTTCACTGTAATACCCTTTTTTCTTTTTGATTTAATTAAAAAAATGCCATCTCCACAAGTGTAAGATTCAGTTAAAAAGGGAATAATAAGACACAACCTAGGGTTTACATAATTTGTTCTTTCTGCACGCTACAATGGCACAATCATTGGTGGGTTGGGGGGGGGGGGGGGGGTGTGCGTGGGGGGGTTGTGATCCCCTCTTTCAATAATGAAATTTTTGGACATTACAAACCATTGGGATATGTGTTTTCCAAGAACACACCACCTCTTCATTTTCCACCACACATTGAAGGCCATATCGATGAAAATGAAAAATAAGCAAGGAATTAATTCTTTATGGGATCATTCTTGATAAATCAAAGTTATGGAAAATGTTTACCCAAGGTTGTTCACGTCCCCAAATTTGAAGTGAGATAGGGAATATTGGAAAAGTAAATCTAGTACATGAGAGGTTGTGCTATGATATGCAAGTTCATAGTCATGTGGCTAACTAAATGAGCTCTAACTGATTGGATCCATATGATATGGAAAACAAGTCTCGAACTGGTAGCTAAAGGGTTTTTTATGGTCATCTTCAGAAATCTTGAAGATAAAGCTAGGCTTTTTTTATAATGGCCCTTATTGTGTCAACAAGGTTTTTTTGTAAATGTGATTTTGGAAGGAATGATATAATCCAGGAAAAGAGGGTTTCTTAGTAGCTTGCATATGGGTATTCTTATTCTCACTGCCTGAGGAATTTTGGAATGAGAAAATCCTAGAAGGCATTGGGAACACAATCATAATTTTTTTCATTTTCAGGACAAACAAAGTGATGTTGATATATTTCATACACCCGCATATGCATATACATGAACATCTCTAAACCCTTACTGGATTCTATAAATTTTTACTAACATGGTGAATTTTAGAAGCAATATTTTGACTATGAGAATGTACTCTTAGATTTTGTAGATGCCATGAGTATGGCCATCTTTTTCATGATTTCCCTCTTAATAAAAAGGAAATACCATAGGACTAGTAGAGGCAAAAGGATGATGAAGGCTTTGGAAGATATCCATCTCGTAGGAGGCATCAGTGCCAACAGGAAGCCCCTCACTGTAAGGAGAACCTTAAGTCCAAAAATATGTATGCATTTATTGGAGAAAATACAATGATGTTAGACAATTCGGCCTAGGAGTCCAACTCAGTGGATCCCAACAAATATTGAAGTTCCATAGAAAGAAAAACACCAAAATATAGTCATGATGAAATGCAAGAGGACACCACTATTAGAAACACAAGAAAATGTAGAGGAAATGGATGTGGATGAAGCAACATTGACAATCATGGTGAAGGAACTAAAAGAGAGGACTTGTAGAGAGTCTCTGAACAACATTATAGGAGTTGCATCAAGAATATGTAACAGTTTTTAATCACAAAGGGGAAACATTACAACACTAAATTACATCTAACTATGGTATCCAAGCCCATAAATTCAAAGAATCCTCACAACACCACAAGGAAGACAAAAAGAAAGGAAGAAAAATAACCAAAATTATCATCTAAGGAGCACGAGAGATGTTGGCCAATTCAAGTAAGGTGACCCTCATGACAAAGATTGAAGTTCCATCGAAGGAAAAGCACCAAAAAATAGTCATGATGAAAAGAAAAAGGAAACCACTATTAGAAACATAGAAAAACATAGAGGAAATGGATGTGGATGAAGCAACATTGACAATCATGGTGAAGGAACTAAAAGAGAGGACTCGTAGACAGTCTTTGAACAACATTTACAGGAGTTGCATCAAACATATGTAAAGGTTTGTAATCACAAAGGGGAAACCTTACAACACTAAATTACATCTAACTATGGCATCCAAACCCATAATTTCAAAGAATCCTCACAACACCACAAGGAAGACAAAAATAAAGGAAGAAAAAGAACCAAAATTCTTATCTAAGAAGCAGGAGAGATGCTGGCCAATTCAAGTAAGGTGACCCTCATGACGAAGGTCTTCTCATCCATTCCTCATATTTTTCAATGAAATTAATGACTTGTAATATTAGGAGCCTCAATTGTAATAGAAAATAATTGCTCTTAGAAGACAAAATATATAGGGAAAATCCTACAATAATCATGTTACAATAGACTAAATGCTCACGTGAGTGGTTAAATGAAATCATAGAGAGCTGTTGGGAAGGTAGTTCCTCAAGCACACTAGATGACACAGGTCATGATGATGGCATAGCTTTAAAATATAACCCCACAAAAATCAACATTAATAATTTGGTGGTAGCCCCCTGAATCCTCTTGGGTTAAGTTCAACTCACAAGCTCCAGCCCTACAGGAAAAATTTCTAATGTATCTAGCCCAACCTTCTAAACAAAAATCCAAAGTTTATACAAGAAGTTTTGCGTATCCACTCACTCTCCCCTAAATAAATATAGATTATAGGAGGGAAATTAAAGTCATAAAATCCCTAGAGGAAAAAAATTATGTTTGAGAAGGTTAGAATTTTATGCATAACACTTCTTAGACCTAAGGAAAGAACTTCAGAGCATGGATGTAGAGACTAGAAATGGAATCTTCAGTTGAAACAATAGAGGAGGAAGATGTCATCAAATCACCTCTATACTAGATAGATTCATGGTCATAATTGATTTGGGATAATGATATCTGTGTGGAAGCATCCATCCTCCCTAGCCATGGATTTGACCAATTGCTAGTGTGCTTGGAAGCATACATCAAAACTAGCCCATGAAGCATACATTTTCACTTTGAGAGATTTTGGCTCCAATATTCCTTGGAAAAGGCTCAATAATGGTGGCAAGAAGTATCCCCAATAAAGGGCTCAATCATGTATCAATTTTAGAAAAAACTTAAACTACTAAATGAAAAAATCAACATGTGGAAACAATAATATTTTGGTAATATCCATACTCAGAAAGAGTTTGAAGAATTCATGAAGCAGATATAATAGGGCATCATCTCAGAGAGAAGGCCTAAATAATTAACTAAGGACGAGGATGATGTGTTATTTAACCTAGAGGGACATTGAGAGTAAGAATAAATCTCTGGCGATAAAGGAATGCGAGATTTTTATTTTTATTTTTTTTAAATCCATGATTAACCACCACCACCACAATAATTTTTTCTCACTTTTGAATGATGAGGAGAAAAAAATAACTAACCAAAAGGAGATGGAAGAATAATTAGTTGGGGTACTACAACATTATTATGTTGGCAATGCAAGACAATATATTTTATGCCATCTAGAGTATTATCAACTCCATTCCTAATCTAGTTAAATAGGAGCACAATGATGCTCTCATAAGAAAACTATTTCTAGAGTGTTGGGTATGTGTTATATATTTCCACGACTAGGTCCATGTGTTGTACATTTCACAAGGTGCACCGGGAGGGGATCACAGGGGGAGCGGTAGCCCCCCCCCCATCGGGGGATTTAGAGGGGGGTGATAGGTCCCTTATACGGGGTTCGGCACAATGCCCAGGGAAAGAAAAATTATGCAGACCCAAATATGGTGGCGAAACCTACCCATGGTTTTGTGCATGGGTTTTGCACATGGTTTTGGGCATAATGATTTTTGCCCATAGTATTTTGTAGATTCGGTCAAAGGAACTATGGTTATGTTCTAATATAGGGTTAATGGATTGGGGTTTATGAATGCTTCAACATGTATATATATGTATTGTAACATTGAAAGGAATATAATGAAAAATCAATTTGGTAGTCTTAGTTTTGGGGTCCACGGGAAAATATCTATGTATATTTGTTTTATGTTCTTTCCATTGTATGTTTTTCTATTTTAAGAATTCGTTTGTACAGTAATTTCTATACAGGGTTAAAATCTACATAGGGGAAGTTAGTGGAGGTTATTATGAGCATGACAAAGAATAAAGGCCCTAGACAAGATGGTTTCACCATTGAATTCTTCTATGCACACTAACCATTCCCCAAGCATGAAATACATGTGCTAGTAGAGGAATAAAGAGCCACAAACTCAATTCTTCTAGCCTTTAATTCCATGTTCCTCACTCTCATTCCTAAATTTTATAAAGTGAATAGTCATTTAGGCCTCCACCCCATTTCTCTATGTGATTCCATTGACAAGATCATTATGAAGGTCATTTCCAACTATCTCAAGCCCATACTAATGGCTTTGATATCATCAGAGAAAACTGATTATTTTGGGGGAAGGAAAATGTTGGATCATATTGTAGTAGTCAAAGAAGTCATACGCTCTTTGAAGAAGTCCAAAAATTTAGGTATTCTAGTAAAACTTGACTTATATAAGGTTTTTGATAATATTAGTTGGACTTACATCATGTGCTTATATCCTTCATATCTTATGAATTTTGGATTAATTAGGTGGCCTCACTGTTATCATCCCCTTTTTTCTCTATTCTCCTTAAAGGGCATCCCACTTGCACTTTTGACTCTTCAAAAGGCATAAGTTAAGGAGATACTTTATCTCCCTTCCTATTTAATGCCTCTTCCTATTAATGTGATTTGGACTAGGAACAAGATCCCTCCTCCAAGGGAGGCTTCTTCCCAACTCTATGTATAAAGAAGAGGCTCAAGTAGCCCAAAGAGAGAGAGAGAGAGAGAGAGAGAGAGAGAGAGAGAGTACAAGAAAGATTAGGCCTTTTGTATTCTCAAGACTGTTTTGTAGTCCTGTAAAGTAAGAATAATTTCTTAAATAATGGAAGAAATATTTTATTCCAACTCTTATCTTGGTTCTCCTTTAAAGACTCTAAGCATCCTTGGTCTGGGCCCACTCTAGGAACTTTAGATCCCTCATACTTATAATAGTGTTATGCTTTGCATTTGTTCATTTTCTAACTTCAGTTACATTTTTCATGGTTCTTTTGCATGGTTAAGCAAAAGATTCTCTGAAAAATTATTTATTATAGGTTATTTATGCAATCATTATTAATTTTATCACTTGTGCAATTTCAAGTCTTCCTTCATTTTAATTCTCTTGGTGTTATAGATTTTGTTGTTCACTATTTGGCTGTGTAACTGGTTTTACATCTACAAGAAACACATAATTCTTTATTTCATAAGGATAAGCTTGAATCATGTTTCCTTTAGCTTTGATCAGTTTAATGTTATCACTTCCTAACATTTCCACAACTTTTCCTCACCTCAGACTCACATTCTATTAAGTTTTGATGCTCGTTGGATTTTCTTCTGTAGCAAACTAGAGACTCTTATGTTGAAAATAGAAACAAGAAATGCTAAAAGTAGCAGTTTGAGTACCAGTGTTGGACTGAGCAATAGGGAATGAAAAATGGAAGTGCTAAAAATAGCATTCTATTTTTAGTAGTTCAGGATGGATGCCTATTTTAGTTAGTCCCTGAACTAAAAATAGGAAGTAAAATGGTCTTCGCAGTTGTTTGAAAAATAAATTAATTAATGCTCCATGAGTTAATTAGTCGTGAAAAATCAAACATGAAGTCTGTGTGAGGACATGCAACAGTTTCTCCATTAATTGAGGAATTTATCCATCAGTTAAAGAGATAAGGATGAGTTCTAATTTGAATTGTAATTAGTTGGCTCAGTTAAATGAGTCAAGTCTAGCTAGATTGATTTAAATAATTTGTTTAAATTAATGTGAGTTCATTTAGTTAATGCATGCTTGCATATAACTGTTGCACTTCAGATGACTGAAAATTCTCTCATGAATAACTCATGCATGTCAGTTCAGACGGAGTGTTGGGTCCCTATAATACTAGTGATTACCCCATTACTATGGTAGTTGTACCCCTTATTAATATTGTTGTGCCCATATTATCCCCATATTGTTATTACTGTGCCCCATAGAATCCCTCTATTTTTATTTTTGTGGCTTTATATTATTATTGTTAGGTCGGCTGGGTTATATTAGGCTCCTATATATAGAAAGGAGGTTTTGTCATTTGAATCATCCAAGAATTGTTCATTTATGTAATGTAAAGGAGTTTGCCCCCTTGAAGAGGCTGAATTCTAAGGTGTTGATCTATCTTTTGTATCTTTTCTTGAGCTGGTTTCATAACACTTGTTGAAGATTAGTATATCATCAAAATATACTAACACAAATTTTTTAAGGAAGGATTTGAAAATGGAATTCATCAAACCTTGAAATGTTGAAGGTGCATTGGTAAGGCCAAAAGGCATGACCAAAAATTCATAATGACCCTCATGAGTTCTAAATGTTATTTTTGGAATGTCTTCAGTCTTCGTTCTGATTTGATGATATCCTGAATGAAGATCCAACTTGGTGAAGTAAATTGATCCATGCAATTCATCCAGTAATTCATCAATGACAGGAATGGGAAACTTATCTTTAATAGTGAGCTTGTTGAGCTCCCTAATCCGGACACATGCACCATGATCCATCCTTCTTGTGCACCAATACTACTGGAGCAGAGAAAGAACTTTGACTCGGTTGAATTATACCCAGCCTCTAGCATTTCTGCAACCATACGTTCAATTCACTCTTTTGGGCATAGGGATATCTGTACATCCTAATGTTTGGAGGAACACTTCCTGGAATCAGATGAATAGCATGATCATGATCACGAATAGGTGGGAGACCTTTGGGAGTCTCAAATACCTTGGAATGATTGTCCAAGACTTTTTTGGAGATCTGGAGAAATAGATGATTCCAATGTGGAAACATCTAGCGAACATAATTGTGCAATTACACCTTTTTTTCCTTTTTTAGAAGCTTTGTCATACCATTAGAGCTTATTACCTTTCCTGGTTTCCCTATAATACCCCTTAATTCAACTTCCTTTCCTTCCGTAGAAAATTTCATGAAAATTCTTGAAAATTAAAAGCTATTGTACCCAGGGATTGTAACCATTGGACTCCTAGTACAACATCAGCACCTCCCATTGGAATGGAAAGCATTGGGCTAGTCAATACATATTCTCCCATGGATAGCTTGATATTATGGAATTTCCTAGAGCAATTTATCGTTCCTCCATTTGCAACCATCACTTGACACTTTGATGCTAGATATAGGAAGCAATTCAATTCCTTGGCTATCTTACAATGAATAAAATTATGGGTACTTCCCAAATCAATCAACACTATTACCTTTTTCTTCTTGATATGTCCTTCTATCTCGATAGTTTGAGGAGTGGTAATGCCAGCCAATGCATTACAAGATATGTTCGGATTCATTTATTCTTTAACTAGGGTTTTCTCCTGAAGTATATCTTCTCATTTTGACATCTCTTGTTCCTTTTCTTCCTCCTCTTCACAATTTATGTAGAATAATTTATTCTTAGCACACTTATGACCTTTAGTGTATTTGCTATCACAACTATAAGAAAGCCCTTTTGCTCTTTTTTCTTCCAATTGTTGTGGTGTAAACCTTGTAGGTTGTGTAAGGCTAGGGGCAACAATGCTTCCATCTTTATAGTTGTGAGTGGTAGGCTTCCTAGTTGCCATAATTTTGCTTTCCATTTTTTTTGCTAACCTGAATGCCTTCTCCAATGAATCAGGTTCCCAAAGGAAAACCTGATGTTGGATATTATCTTTTAAAGTCCCTATGAACACATCAATCCTATGCTCCTCTGGAATATCTTTTACCCTTATGTCCAATTTTTGGAAGTCCTCAATGTGCTCCATCATTGAACCCTTTTGTTTGAGATTTATCAAATGGCTAAAAACGGTGTTTATTTTTGTATCCTCATAATGTGCTATCATTTCTTCCATAAAAATTGCCCAAGTGACAGTTTGTTTACAAGAGCAAAGCCATTGATGCCATACAAACTGATTTGGTTCCAAATATAAAGTTGCAATATGTACCTTTTGTGTGTTTTGCACATTATGGACATCGAAAAATTGCTCCATCTGTAATATCCATGTTCCGGGATCCTTGCGATCAAAATTCCTCATATAGATTTTTAGAACAGGTGGGTCTTCAATCCAACATTAGAGTTTACGAAATCATGATTAACATTTCTTTTGTTCTCATCATGAGTTTCCTTTACTACCCTTTCACTATTAGTAACCATTTCTTGTAGAAACTTATTCAAATTTATCTTCAATTCTTCCATATTAGCGTCCATGCCATTCATCTTAGCATCCATGCCATTCATCTTAGCTTCCATGCCATCCATCATGGCTTCAGTTACCTTTTGTGAGAGTGAAATTTGTTGTACTTGGTCTTGTAATTTTGATATATCATGTTGCATTTCTTCCTCTTCTTCACGAGTCATGCTAGATATTTCAGGTTTCTTACTAGGTGTTTCCATTTTATTTCTTTGGGGCATCAATTAATTCTAATAATTCTTCACTATTCCCTTTGAATTCCTTTAAACTAATTTTTCAAACCAATCTTATGCAAAATTTAAAAGAAAAACTACACACCTTTTTTTCACTTTGTAAGAGTTTGATATTCAATTTGTTGTATCTCTGTAACTGCAGATCTCAAATATCTAAAATCACGTCCTGCTGTAGCCCTTTGGGTCCTCTTTCTAACCCCGCAAGTCTGATGAAGATTGGATTCTCCAAGGAAGGGTTATGCCAAATCTCCCACGGTGACCTGATTATGGACTATTTTAGTAGAGCGAACTTGTACGAAGGTCCACGTGTCATTGTTTTGACCTTAGTACCTGAAACTAATACAAAGAAAACTATAGGCCATCCTCTTTCTAAAACTTCTTATGAAATTTCAATCTGATGCTCAAAACAACAGTTATGACGATTTTCCCCAGGTCACTTGTTTGGAATGTAATTCGGGAGTCTGCAAAGACCCTAACTTCCTTAGATCATATCTCCGAAAATATAGCGAGACAAGCTTGGAAATTCAAACCCGAAGTTAAGAACGATTTTAGATCAAATGGGTTGTTTCTTTAGCTTCTGAAATATTGCAGAAAAAATTATAGTGAAAATGCCACAATGACTTGTTTGAAGCAACAAAACCCTAGAATCCAAAGCTCTCATACCAAATGTTATGAAACCAGCTCACAAAAAGATAGAAAAGATAGATCAACGCCTTAGAATACAACCTCTTTGAGGGGGAAACCTCCTTTACATTACACAAATGAACAATTCTTGGATTATACAAATGACTAAACCTCCCTTCTATATATAGGAGTCTAAGAGGTCACAATATAATCAAGCCGACATAACAATAATAACATAAGGGCACAACAATAACAATAGTGGGTTTCTATGGGGCACACTAATAACAATATGGGGACAATATGAGCACAATAATAACAATAAGGGCTACAATGACAATAGTAATGGGGGAATCACTAGTATTATAGGGATATTGTTTTGTAAGTAAACAACTATATTCAAAGCTTCTACCAACAGGGATAATGACAATCCCTAGTCATGCAACTCCTACAATAATTCTATTTTTCCTCTCTACAACCCTATTTTGTTGTGGGTTGTGGGGTGCAATCAACTCCCTTCTAATACCCTCATTTTCACATAATTCTTTGAAGGCATTAGACCCATACTCTCCTCCATTACCACTTCCTAGGGATTTAATTTTATTCCCAATGTCATTTTCAACTAACGCTTTGAATTCAACAAACTTTGAATAAACCTCATTTTTCTTCTTCACGAAATAGATCGAACATTTGAGGGAAAAATCATCTATTAAGATCACATAATACTTCTGCTTTGCAGTTGAGGCTATGGAAAATGGTCCACACACATCTAAGTGAACTCGCTCCAAGATGGCTCTAGCTATGATATCTCGACCCTGAAAGGAGGATTTGACATATTTTCCAAGAGTGCATCCTGTGCAAACATCATGTTGATCAAAGGTGCATTTTGGAAGTCCAGTGATGATTTGTTGCATTATTTTTAAAGCTCCATGGTGTAGGGTATCCCATGCACCTATGCTAGAGCTCTCCAACATCTCAGTCTTGAACTTTTTTTGCCTTGCTACTCAATGAAGTGCATGCATCCACCTCTAGCTTAAAGATATTTTTAACCCTAACATCAATTTTTTACTTGTCTAGTAGCAACATGATTCAGATAAGCCTTCCCTCCACTGAACAACACATTGTATCCTCTATCTTCAAGTACAACTACAAAAAATAATTTTTTCATTAGACCAGGCACATACATTACATTCTTTAGGTGTGTTGTCGCACAAAGTGTCTAGGCACCGCGACAACGCTCAGAGTAAGGGTTTTCACTCTTGATCCTTACTCACTCCGTTTAGACTCTCTCCTATGCAAGTCAAGGGGGGTAGTCCCTAAGATAAATGGATGATAAAGCCTGTGGAACATGGGCTCTAGGAGATTTTAATGATGAACAACTTGATGAATTTAAAGCAAGCCTCGGTTAATTACGACAGATGGACAAGATAAGACACAATTGCAAGATATAAATGACTACAGACCAGTGCCTTTTATGTTGAATTAACCATAGACTAAGTAATAACAAGTCATCCAGAGAAAACGTATAGATGTGGCAAAGCGACGGTCATAAACAATTAATGTAAACGCCCAAAACTTTAACATGCATGAGATTCCAGATTTAAATTGATCTTCATTAACTGCCCAGATCTAGGATTAATCAATTTTCTCCTATTACCAATATAAATTTTGAAACATTAATCATACTTGACAAATAGAGAAATATATATAAATGCATTTAATGACCAATTAACACTAAGGAACTTCAGATAAACAATTTAATTATTCCTTAGGAACTTAATTTAATGCAGAAAATAAGGAGAACAAATCAAAGGGTCAATAA
The DNA here is from genome assembly GCA_000404065.3 of Pinus taeda. Classification (NCBI taxonomy): domain Eukaryota; kingdom Viridiplantae; phylum Streptophyta; class Pinopsida; order Pinales; family Pinaceae; genus Pinus; species Pinus taeda. The sequence goes on along the minus strand of APFE030963822.1, from coordinate 110,724 downwards.
AAAAGATTTTTAACGTGCCATAGGCCACATTAAAAATACTTAATGTGAAAGCGCAAGTCCTTTAATTTATTTTATTCAAAAGTCTAAAAGTCACAAAATAAAAAATAAAATAAATAAAATTAATGTTTTTCAAATATTTTAGATTTTTTAATTTTTTTAGATTTTTTAGATTTTTATATTTTTTAATAGTTAAAAAAAAAACTTAGGTTTTATTTTTTATTTTTTAATTTGAATGAAATAATAATCAAAATCAAAAGGAAATAAGATAAAATTAAAATGAAAATGAAAAAGAAAAACCAAAATCGAGAAATTTTAAACTTTTAATTTTTAATGAATCAAACTAAAATTTTTAAATGAAATCGGAAGCTTTAAAAAAAAAAACCGAACCTAAACCTTAAACGAATAAATAAAAGAACTAACCTAAACTACATGAAATTAAAAAATAAATAAATAAATAAAAATTTCAAATGTTTATCTTGTTTTCGCAGCTGCAGGTCAGGTTTGCGGGAGGCCTTGGATAGCTGCGGTAGGGAGGAGAACAAGTATGTATAATTGCACACTGCAGGTTTAGGGAGAGATGCTCGACAACAATGGAAGGAGAACGCAGAGCAGAGGATACGGTAGGCAATGGAAGATGGGTTCCGGAGTAGCGAGGGAGAATACTTTCATGCGAAAAGAGGACATACATGTCGGAAGATTGAAGGAAATAAGCTTTTGTGCGAGAGGGGAAGAGATAGCCGCAGGGAGTTATGTAGGTCGATGGGAAAGGAGAACGACGCAGGTGCAGCATGGAAGTAGCGTATGAAAGGAATGTGATGGTAGAGGGAAAAGGACAGCAACGAGGAGGAGTCACGAATCTGTGGGCAACAAATTGACAAGCTACAACTGAAACTAGAGGAGAAGAAGGATGGTTGTGCGAGGAATCTATCGAGGGAAGGGAGCAGATAGCGAGGAATGGCCAACGAGAGAAAAAATGAGAAGCAAAAAGGAGCAGCTAGGAATGGTGGATGAATATTAGTTCGATGGCAGTGAGGTCACACGCAAAAAAAAGGGGAAAAAAGAAAAACACACACTTGGACAGCGAGGGTGAGAGTTTTATGGCAACATCGAGGGAGTGAATGGAAGGGAAATGGAGGTTGTGGGATGGTGTAGAGAAATGGCAATGTGCAGGAGGGAAGGAACAATATTGAAGGGTTTCGAAAGGCTGCGGACATGGTTGGCACAACTGCAGGTTGGAGATCGTAGAAGGGAGCCATGGAGGGATGATAGAGGGAGCGTATAGGTGATGAAGCGCTGATCTGACGGTGAATTTTGCACAGTAAACCCTAAAACCAGGCAACCAATCAATCTGCAAAAAGGTGACCCAGAATTTCTTTAAATCCACCATAACCTCTAAAAAATTTCTTTTTAGCAATCTTAATTAAAATTTTGAGTCAACTTGCTTCAGATTTAACCTTGAAACCTTCACAAAATTTCCATATTTGAATTTAAAGTTTAAACCCATGGACTGCGAAATGTCTGAATAATCTCCCTGCAAAATTACGTTGATGAACCTTAGAGATCCAGATCTTACGCTCTAGGGCCTAGATCTAGACTCTGCACAATTTTATTTTTCAGATCTGCAGTTGCAAGACAATAATAAAACACCCAAACAATATATACAAAAACCCACGAAAACCCAAGTCAAAAAACCAAAAAAAATTACATATCTATATACATGAATGACAAATCTATTAGATCTGGAGAGTGTGAGTCCAAATCCACTCCCAGATCTGATAATATGAAGCTCTCAACAGCCATATCTATCGATTTAGCACCAAAAATAAAAAAATAAAAAATAAAAAATAAAAATTGAATTTTAAAGGAGGTATCGAGCTCAAAACCCTTCATGCATCACCCATAAAAAATATCTTATGATAAGCCCAGGATCAAATTCAAACTAGGCTCTTCAGAAAACACAGATCGGGAATTGGCTGGTTCAACCGAGAACTTCCCCAAATGCTTGATGATCTAAAAACCAAGACTTTCTTGCAAAACTCAATCTAGCCATCAACATAGAGCAAGAAAATGATAATAGAATTCAGATTTAATAGAGATACCTTCTATTATATTCAAAACTTAAATTATCATTCAAACCCCAACGACTCAGCAAGATACATGTACTCAAATCACTCTTCAAAAAGCTATCATCAACGGCTAAAAGGAAATCTATGCATGAAAATGACACATCTTACAGTATTTCCATGAACAGTAACACCAACAGAAATTAACCCCAAAGTATTTCTTTATTTCTCATAAAAAGATTACAAGAGAGCTTTTCGCTTAGTACACGATCCAGAGATTAGATGAACTGAATGACAAATGACCTCCTATTTAAAGATAAATCCTCCAACGGCTAGTTCAAGTGATCCTCGTCAAAGCAATCTCAATTGTTGATGAGGATCAAAATTTCTTTTAATCCAGTTGAAATTTTAAATTATTTAGGAAATTTGAATTTTTCAATTAAATGCATTTTAATTAGTTCAAAAATTAAAATTTCGAATTAATTCCTCAAATTTTTGACTTTTACTTAACCCCAGGGACCAAAGGCTTAAAATTTAGCAAAATAACCAATTTACCTTAGTCCCTCGACCTCTTAAAATTTAATTTTTAAGGACCGACAAATTTTGCCTTCGGAGAATTTAAATTTACGTAGGACCTAAAATTAAATAAATTTCTGGCTTAGGATTTTAATTAATTTTTTCCAGAAAATTTAATTAATTAACCTATGAGGGGATAAATTATTTTTCCAACCCTCAAGACACTTTACATCATGATTTTTACATTTTTTACATTTCAAGGAGGAAAACCCATTTGTGATAGACCCTCACAGACTACCCATTTCTGCGACACAAATATAATCCAGCAGACCAAGCAATTTGTAATAAAATAACCTCACCAAATAGTTAGGATTATTCCCAAATCGCTTTTTCATAGACTCGATCTAGAACACTAGGACTCCCCTAAGATCCCGGTGACAAAATCCATTTTGGCTTTGGGGTAAGGCTGAAGGAAAACTTTGCCAACCATCCGAGAATGGATCGGTGAGACAAAAAACCTCCCAGAAAGTAGATCGTCACTAGAAAAGTAGGTTTACTTAGGTAATTACATACACGACATGGATCTGTTGAGATTATCTACATTATACACATGCAGAATAGGTTTACATTATAAGATGATGATCAAGCTGATGATGATAGCTGGACGACATGAACACATTGGTCAAGGACTATCCCTTTTGTTAAAAAAGGGGGTGTACTACTATGGGTCGTTGACACGTAGTGGACAACATCTGGCTCTACTTGGGGACACGTTGCTGCACTTGAGGAATGTGAGAATCCAAAATCTGCATCCACGCAACACACAACATAACATAAGTAGCGTCCATCCAAAAATCATCATTTGACGTTACGCACAAGAAATATATAAACTCTTCATTTCTTAACTAGTCTAACAACTTGAAAAACACAATTCTAACTACAAAATGAAATACTGAAATAATAGGGCATAAGGTTAGAAATACAATACAAAGATGCCCCATGGCATCAGATGTGTTCAATATAGTGCATACTGAGCATTTGTCTGATTTCAAGAAAATCTGTTGGTTATTTCTCGGATGTGCCACGTCCAATCCTGCATACCGTAAGACATTTTCCTATTCGAAAATCAAGCTGCTTACGGCCATCTGATGCATCAAATCGCTTTCTCATTCTCTTTCTCTTGCGTCTTTTCTTTGTGGCAGTCTGTATCAGTGATGACGTGGAACATTCTACTTCAAAACTCTTAGATGAAGTATGTAAGATATGCGTGACATGTCTTTCTTCATTTTCTATCTGATTCTTATTAATTTCCATTTTATCCAGGTCACCTTCAATTAGCCACTTTTTAATGGAACAAATGACCTCCTCATAATAAGATGGAGCTTGCTACAACAGACAAGGAAGCTTATGATCTGTTGGTGTTTCCTTGTTTCTTTCATCCTCTAACTGATGTTGAAGTTTTTGTACTTGTATTGTTATGGCTTCCATCTAGCTAGAGTGTTCAACCTTCATAGCACTGACTTCCTTGGTATGGTTTTCCTCCATGGTCAATAACTTATTCAGAAGACATATCTAACCAACTTCCACATCTTTTATTAATTTTTCATTCTTTGTTTTCATGCCCATGAAAGAGTTTTGCATATAGTTTATCTCTTTCTTATGATTTGCTTGCATGGTAGCCACCTGATTATTATAATCAAATCTCATGATGGTCATTTCTTCATCCATAGTTAATAACTTGCTTTGCATAGAATTAATTTCTCTGTCATGATTAGCTTTCATGGTTTCCATTTCCTTATGCATGTTGGTCCTCATATCCTCTATATTTTGAGCACACTTTTCTACTACGGTGGTTACGTGATCAGAGTGTTTAATTTTCATGATTTCCATCTCCTCATCACATTTTTCCAATTGAGCATATAAAGTTCTCATATCCTTGACGTAATCAGTTACAATTTTTTCTTGATTAAGCTCCATATTTTTTACCAGCTGCGTTTGATTGAACTACGCGTCTTTAACCAACTACTTTAGTTCTTCTATAAATTTCTTATCATTCTCCCTTTCATTGTCAACACTGATTTGACAACTTGTCCCTGTTTTTCCACTGTCATGGATTTGACTTGCAACGGTACAAGTGGATGGCACATTCTGATATTGAGAATTGTCTTGAAATCTTTCATTGATAGTTGGATCCTTCACAAGATCACTTTCATTTTGTTGCATGATTTTAGGGGCACAAGGCAAGCTACCTTGATAACCATATCTATCTATAAAGGCATTGACGATGTCTTGTAAAGAAGCGAAAGAATCTTCAGGGCAATTATTAAACCAATTCAAAGCATCACCCTCTAAAGAAAAGGAAAATAGATGCATTTTGACATCTTCATGATCATACTGGGGAGAGCTACAATATCTGAGTATTGTATGAGTAAGCCTGCATAGATGCTTTCTAATAGCTACTGAATCACCACCCGAGAACAAAGAAAATTTATGAATGGCCACTTCCGAAATATCATGGATAAAATCAGTAAATGACATAGGGTAAACAAATCATCCAGATGAATTTCCTGAAGGAACAATGAGGGACCAAATGGATGATAGAGAGAGACCCCTGCTCAAGAAAATCAAGAGATCCACAAGAAGCAAGCTTCTAGTAGAAATTCTTGTAAGAAATGAAATATGTGGAGTCACCACTTGAACATGAATCTAACTCTAGGATCCAAAAGGTAACAAACAACTAGATATAAGGGAGGGCTTCTTGTCTGAGAAATAATAAATGGAAGAAGTGGAGTCGCCACTCAAACAAGAAACAAACTGAAATGTGCATGCGCTAAAGGTGCAGGTGAAACGATTAATGAGATGACAAAAGATAGGGCGATGAAAAGAACAAATGACGCAAGGAAATGTTGTGTCACTTGACCGGCTAATGAATGGCGGGAAATATGAGATGATTAAAATGAAGTCGAGAAACCAAGGACAGAAAAACTCTATCCCCAGTAACGGCGCCAAAAAATGTTGTCGTTGTCGGCTCAAATGAAAAGATGAAAAATGAGAAGAATGATGAGGAAATGTCGTTGAAGCACCGAGAATAAAATATCCCTGACAACGGCACCAAAAAATGTTGGTGTTGCCAGTAAAAATGATAAAGATGATATGAGGAGAATGAAGATAAAATGTCATTGAATCGCCGAGAATAAATTATCCCCAGAAACGGTGCCAAAAAATGATGTCGTACAAAGTGTCTAGGCACCGTGACAACGCTCAGAGTAAGGGTTGTCACTCTTGATCCTTACTCACTCCATTTAGACTATCTCCTAGGCAAGTCAAGGGGGTTAGTCGCTAAGATAAATGGATGAGAAGGCTTGTGGAACACGGGCTCTAGGAGATTTTAATGATGAACAACTTGATGAATTTAAAGCAAGCCTTGGTTAATTATGATAGATGGACAAGATAGAACACAATTACAAGATATAAATGACTACAGACCACTGCCTTTTATATTGAATTAACCATATACTAAGTAATAACAAGTCATCCAGAGAAAACTTATAGATGTGGAAAAGCGACAATCATAAACAATTAATGTAAATGCCCAAAATTTTAACATGCATGAGATTCCAGATTTAAACTGATCTTCATTAACTGCCCAGATCTAGGATTAATTAACTTTATCCTATTACCAATATAAATTTTGAAACATTAATCGTACTTGACAAATAGAGAAATATATAAAAATGGATTTAATGACCAAATAACACTAAGGAACTTCAGATAAACAATTTAATTATTCCTTAGGAACTTAATTTAATGCAGAAAATAAGGAGAACAAATCAAAGGGTCAATAAAAAAGATTTTTAATGGGCCAGAGGCCACATTAAAAATACTTAATGTGAAAGTGTGAGTCCTTTAATTTATTTTATTCCAAAGTCTAAAAGTCACAACAAAAATTTAAATTTTTTAATGTTTTTCAAATCTTTTAGATTTTTAGGATTTTTTAATTTTTTAATGATTTTAAAAAATAAGTTTTATTTTTTATTTTTTAATTTGAATGAAAAAATATAATCAAAATCAAAATGAAATAAGGTAAAATAAAATGAAAATGAAAAAAAGAAAAACCAAAATCGGAAAATTTTAAACTTTTAATTTTTAGTGAATCAAACTAAATTTTTTAAATGAAATCGGAATCTTTAAAAAAGAAACCAAACCTAAACCTTAAATGAATAAATAAAAGAACTAACCTAAACTATACATGAAATAAAAAATAAAATCGAATGTTTATGTTGTTTTAGCAACTGCAAGTCAGGTTTGTGGGAGGCCTTGGACAGCAGTGGCAAGGAGGAGAACAAGGATGTATGGTCGCATGTTGCAGGTTTAGGGAGAGATGCTTGAGGATGGTGGAAGGAGAATGCAGAGCAAAGGATATGGTAGGCAGTGGAAGATGGGTTCTGGAGTAGTGAGGGAGAAGACTTTCATGCGGAGAGAGACAGATAGGTCGGCAAATCTAAGGAAATAAGTTGTTGTGCAAGAGGGGAAGAGATAGCCGCAAGGAGTTATGCAGGTCGATGGGAAAGGAGAAGGACGCGGGTGCAACAAGGAAGCAGCGTATGAAAGGAATGTGATGGCAGAGGGAAAAGGACAACAACGAGGAGAAGCCGCGGATTTGTGGGCATCAGATTGACAAGCTACAGCTGCAGGTTGAGGAGCAAAAGGATGGTTGCATGAGGGTTCTTTCGAGGGCAGAGAGCAGATAGCGAGGAATGGCCAGCGGGAGATGAAATGAGTAGTGGAAAGGAGCACCTAGGAATGGTGGATGAAGATCAGTTTGACAACAGTGAGGTCACACGCAAAAAAAAAAGAAGAAAAAAAAATACGCTTGGACAACCAGGGTGAGGGTTTTATGGCAGCGCTGAGGGAGTGGATGGGAGGGAAATGGAGGCTGTGGGCTAGTGTAGAGAAATGGCAACGTGCGGGAGGGAAGGAGAAGCATTGAAGGGTTTTGAAAGGTTGCAGACAGGGTTGGCACAGCTGCATGCTAGAGATCGCAGAAGGGAGCCACTGAGGGATGATTGAGGCAGCATACAGGTGATGAAGAGTTGATCTGATAGTAGATTTTGTAGAAGATTTAGGCAGCAAGGGTTGTTAAAAAAAAAATCAAAAAATTGCACAGTAAACCCTAAAACTAGGCATCCAATCAATCTGCAAAAAGGTGACCTAGAACTTCTTTAAATCCACTAGAACCTTTAAAGAAAAAAAAATTAGCAATCTTAATTAAAATTTTGAGACAACTTGCTTCAGATTTAACGCTGAAACCTTCACAAAATTTCCAGATCTGAATTTAAATTTTAAGCCCCTGGACTGCGAAATGTCTAAATAATCTCCTTGCAAAATTATGCTGATGAACCTCAGAGATCCAGATCTTACCCTCCAGGGTCTAGATCTTGACTTTGCACAGTTTTCTTTTTCGGATCTGCAGCTGCAGGACAATAATAAACCACCCAAATGATATATAAAAAAACCAGGAAAACCCAAGTCAGAAAACCAAAAATAATTACAAATCTATGTGCATGAATGGCAAATATATCAGATCTGGAGAGTGTGAGTCCAACTCCGCTCCCAAATCTGATAATTTGAAGCTCTCAATAACCTGATATATCGATTTAGCACAAAAAATAAATAAATAAATAAATAAAATAAAATAAAATAAATAAAAAAATTTAAAGGAGGTACTGAGCTCAAAACCCTTCATGCATCACCCATAAAAAAATATCTTATGATAAGCCTGGGATCAAATTCAAGTTGGGATCTTCAGAAAACATGGACCGGGAGTTGGCTGGTTCAACCAAGAACTTCCCTGAACACCTGATGATCTAAAAACCAAGACTTTCCTGCAAAACTCAATTTAGCCATCAACATAGAGTGAGAAAACGATAATAAAATTCAGATTTAATAGAGATACCTGCTATTATATTCAATACTTAAATTATCATTCAAACCCTAGCGACTGAGCAAGATACCTGTACTCAAATCACTCTTCAGAAAGCTATCATCAATGGCTAAAAAGAAATCTATGCATGAAAATGACACATCTTACAGTATTTCCACGAAGAGTAACACCAAAAGAAATTAACCCCAAAGTCTTTCTTTATTGCTCATAAAAAGATTACAAGAGAGATTTTTGCTTAGTACACGATCGAGAGATCAGATGCACTGACTGACAAATGACCTTCTATTTAAAGATAAATCCTCCAACGGCTAGTTCGAGTGATCCTCGTCAAAGCAATCTCGATCGTTGATGAGGATTAAAATTTCTTTTAATCTCATCCATCGAAATTTTAAATTATTGAGGAAATTCGAATTTTTCAATTAAATGCATTTTAATTAATTCAAAAATTAAATTTTTGAATTAATTTCCTCAAAATTTTGACTTTGACTTAACCCTAGGGAACAAAGGCTTAAAATTTAGCAAAATAATCAATTTACCTTAGTCCCTGAACCTCTTAAAATTTAATTTTTAAGAACCGACGAATTTTGCCTTCGAAGAATTTAAATTTACCTAGGACCTAGAATTAATTAAATTTCTGGCTTAGGATTTTAATTAATTTTGGCCAAAAAATTTAATTAATTAACTTATGAGGGAATAAATTATTTTTCCAACCCTCAAGACACTTTACATCATATTTTTTACATTTCAAGGGGGAAAACCCATTTGTGATAGACCCTCACAAACTACCCATTTCTACGACACAAATATAATCTAGTTGACGAAGCAATTTGTAATAAAATAACCTAACCAAATAGTTAGGATTATTCCCAAATCACTTTTACATAGACTCGATATAGAACATTAGGACTCCCCTAAGATCCCGGTGACAAATTCCATGCCGACTTTGGGGTAAGGCTGAAGGAAAACTCTTCCGACCATCTAAGAATGGATCAGTGAGACAAAAAACCTCCCAGAAAGTAGATCGTCACCATAAAAGTAGGTTTACCTAGGTAGTTACATACACAACACGCGTCTGCTAAGCTTATTTACATTATACACATGTAGAATGGGTTTACATTATAAGATGATGATGATAGTTGGACGGCATGAACACATTGGTCAAGCACTATCCATTTTGTTAAAAAGGGGGTGTAAATCTATGGTTTGTTGACACATAGTGGTCAACAAGGTGAAAATGGGAGCCTAACTCCCTCTTAAAGGTGACAATGCCAATCTCTTTGGTACAATACCTTCCACCATATCCAAGATCTATTTGTAATTGTACGCCCTTCTCCTCTAAGTTGCTAAAGAACTCCTTATTTCATGTCATATGAAATGAAACACCAGAGTCTAAGTACCATACATTACCTCATAAAGTACTTTCCATGAAAGCAATGAGAGTGCAATCCAACTTGAATTATGACATGATAGTATCTCCTCCTACTCCTGTTGCATGCTTCTTACTAGGTTTCTTGTGTGGACACTTGGTTGCATAATGTCCATACACATTGCAGTGAAAGCATTTAATTTTATTGAGGCCTTTCTTCTTTCCATGGTTCTGGCGAGATTCTACCTTGCCTTTGGCTTCCTTTCCCTTTACTTCTAAAGAAAATTTGTCTTCCTCATCAGATCTGGATGTGACTCCATCTCTAGTGTTTCTTCTAATATCCTCCTACACCAAGTCATACGAAAGTCTCTTCCAATCTGGGAGATTTTCTTTTCCATTAACTAAATCCTTATAGTTGTACCAGGACTTTGGAAGACCAAGGAGTTCTAAGATCAAAATTCCAGATGGAGGAACAATTTCTCCAACTCATCCAAGCTCATCTCTCACCTAAGTGAATCTAGATAGGTAATGATCAATAGTTTCGTTTTTACCAATTTGAATGTTCCTGGGCTTATCCCGAAATGCCAATTTCCTGGCATCACTACTAATTTCGAATGGGTCTATGAGATTTTTCCAAATTGAAAAATAAGTCTCCTTTCCATGCAAATTCGAAACCACATGGTATCTCACTCCCTCTGGGATTATCCTCCTGGATTTTGCAATATCTTTCTTCCACTGAGCCAACAATTGTGCATCTAATGCTCCTATTTTTGGAATATCATTTTTTGTGTATTCTAATACTCCATTGTCATCCAACAGAACTTCCATTCAATCTATCCAAGAACAAAAATTCGAAGTTCCCTCCAATGCATACTCAAGCCTCAATCCATTGAAAGACATTGTTCCTGCATTGAAGAAATACGTGCACCACAAATCTATTATTCGAAATTTCTTTGAGAGATGATCAGGAACCTAGTTTCTATGTAGTTTTCAGTAGTTGTTGGCTTAGCGATTCCTAACCCAGGTTCAGAGTTAGTTGCGCCAACCAACAAAACCACACACTGCTAGCTCTTTTGGCAACAACCTGCGTAGCACAGGTTGTAGTCTCACTTGAAGCAGTATTGCGGGATGCAAGAACCAAGTTTCTACATCCAGAGATGAATGTGATGTCTTTTCATACCTCAGACTTGCTTCCGTGCAGATCGATAATCTCCTAGGGCTCTTTGACTGCAATTGGGTTAACCGGTTTCCATACCTTCGCAAAGGCCTGTGATCAGCAATTGTGGATCTAAAACAGTCGATTTATCTACTTTCACGCATCATTAAGTAACCCTAGATCGGATTTCGCATAGATCTACTTAATTTGCTGGAAAACATAAAAAGAACAATCTGTAACTTTGCGGAAGTGGCTAAGCATTCATTTCATACATTATTAAGACAAATTTAGTAAAGTCGCATAGCATCAATCATTATTCCATAAAACATAACATTAATCGGCAACATATAATGTAAACAGATGCAGTGGAAATACACAATAATTCTGCTAACAATCTTCTTTATTGATCTTCAATTCATCAATTACAGACTCTCTACCCTGCACACACAGCTACAGGGGTCTGCGCACTCGGTTGTGAACTCTACCCAGCCCTCCTGCGCACTCAGCTTCAGGAGCCTTTTCCTTCTCTACCTCAGTGTGGGAAGAAAAGCCTTCCTACCTTAGTTCTTGCTCAAGACAACAAAAACTTTCTTATGTACCCAATTCTCTATCCAAACTTGTTCTAAACTTCCTTCTTAAGCTCGCTAAGACTCAACTATTTATACTTTTTATTCATACAATACCATGGTTCCTGGACCATGGGAGAATCCAAAAGCCAACCAAAAACAAGGGGCTAAGGCCCCTTTGACTCTATCTAACTGCACGCTCTGCATCCAGATTTTGCGGAGACTTTACATCTTTTACAAAATTTGTCACAAAAAATGACTGATTAATTCAATTCTACCCCTAGGGACACCATCTCAACAAGCCCCCAACACAAAGATCATGACTCACCCTCGAGTTACTTAGCTAGTTGTTCTACTTTCTAGTAGAGTTCGTTGAATGTCGTGGTCAATGCTTGTAGCTCTGTGGTACTCTGTTTTGTTGCTTTTTGGACTTCTTGGACCAATTTCTTAGTGGTTGGCCCCTCAACTGCCAGTTGCATAGTCCTCTATGTCTGTTGCATTGCCTTCAGCTTCTCATGAATGGTTTTTGAAAAATGGAAGGCTTCCTCTGTCCAAGGCTCAAGCCGTGCTCTGATCAAGGACTACTTCTTCTGCAATTCATGTAGCTGCAACAATTTTTCTTTTCCTTCCTACAAGCATGTGAAGCTCTGGACTAGTGCCAACGTCTGCGTTGTCATACTGACCTCATCATATTGTTGTTCCGCTTTGCTAATTTATGTGTTCAATTGTTGTAGCGTAGGATCCTCCTGTAGTGTATCCAAGAGGCCTAGTGCCTGAATGAATAGTTGGTCACATCCTTGTACTGCTACATCTAGTTGGGCCATGGATTCTTTTATTGTTGCTCCTCTTTTTTCCCGAACCTTCGACGGTGTGGTCGGTTGCAACTTTAACTGCAACTCAGTTATTTGCATCCTGAGATCGAAAGTCACCCTATCAACCTTTTCCTTTAATGCACGCATTACGACAGCCTATTTCCTCACTTTAGATGAAGCCTCTGCATCTTCTAGTATATCCAACTCAGGGATGGACTTGCAGGCCTGCTCAATTACTGTGACCAAATTCTTGCGCTAAGTCTGCAATTCCTCCTTTTCTTTAGTGCCTGAGTCTTTTTTGCGAAAAGATGTTCATTGTTGACTCTAAACTCATTGGTGACAGTGAGTGTGTGTTGCTCTCTGAGTTTCAATTCATCAAAGACTCCCTAATGCAACTCATGAAGGGTCTGAAGTGACAGCATGGCAAGTTTCAGTGCCACATTCTTCACTGTGTTGAGCACTATGTGATCCTCATATGATTTGACATGGACTGATCCTTCTCCTGAAGGAAAGATTCTGAGACACAAAGGCCATTCAATCTTTGAGATTGCACTATGTCCTTGCATAAGGCTCGCCTACGCACCACTCACCTTCCTGACATCCACCTGAATTTATTCGCCTGGATCTATAGATCACGCAGATCCTTCTGGACGCTCCCTAGCATCTACATGTATTGTTGCTCAACTTGTTGCAATACCTATATCATTATGTCATGAATCTTGTCGCCAATCTCATCAAGATCGCCCTTTGTTAGCACCATGGGATTGATATGCGTCTGCTTGTCAAACTTGTGTTTCTTTCACTGTCCACCTTTCTGCACCTATATGTGCTTCTTCAAGATGAAGGGAGTGCTTTTCTCCTCACCTCTACCTCTTTCCTACTCTGACAGCTCTTGCTCGTTAGTGTGGTGAGAAGCATACTTCTCACTCTCTAAATCATCCTTCTATTCTCTTTATGCCTACACTTTGGCAGTGTGCTCCTCCTCCATACGGGCCTTCTCTACAACTACCTTAGCAGCCTCCTTCTTCTTTTGCTTGGCCAATGTGCGTGTAGCTTTCTGAGTGACTTCCTTCCGCTTTTGCGCATCAGAGCTTTCTGTGCCTGTGCTTGTTCCTACATCTAACTCCGTAGGCATGCACCATTCCTGAGGCCAAAGCCCCACAACTTCCTCGATATCTGTATCTGTCACCATATAAGGTAGCGGGTGCCATTTCTGTTTAGGGTCTTTGCGCGCATTGATCGAGACTTGATGAAAATTGGCTTTGAATTCTGCATAGGCTAATAGTTGCATGAACAACGTGGGAGACAACATTGGCCGCTGGTTAACCACCATGTGCATGTCCATATCCATCAAAACCCAAAAGATCTTAGTTTCTTGAATACGATCTAGATATTTTGTGGCCCACAACAAGGCAAACGATGCTGCCTCTGGCAATTCTTCTTTGTGTGGAGGAAACTGGCTATCCTCCAGTAACCTCTAGGAAACCAGAAAGATCAAAAACAATAGTCAGGCATAATGAAATGACCTGCTCTCCTCTTGGGCCTCTCGACAGTTCATGAGGAACTCCTAACAGAGGCACTTGGCCCAGTTGTATTGTACCCCCTTCGCACACTGATATGCAAGCGATATGACCGACACCGGAACTTCATCCGCGCGACATTTTCTCATTAATTTTCCTACTAGAATTTGGGCATCCAACTATACTACAGGGTCTAAGATGGACGTGATAGAGTATCCTCGTGACTTTCCGATCAAACCAAATTCCTTCTTCATCTTATCTACCAACTCTTTTTCTCCGGTTTTTCCTCCAAATTCTTTGGCAGGGTTCACCCCTTTGTAAGGTAACTTTGTGATCCTGTGGATCAACATGTCTATGATGGGGATAGGCTCACCTAGCCATAGGTACCCATCATGCACTAGAACGAGGAGCTGATGCACGTAGATCATGTTAATGGGGGAGCGATGATAATGCGGCACTAACAACAGATTGAGCAACCCTGACTGTTCAACACCGCAGACCCACTTCATGGGCTTCAACATTGTAACCCTCGTATCAGCATAGTAAATTTTTTGCATATACTTGTTTTTTTACAAGTGAGGAAACTTTGTATGGTCCATGAGGTCCCAATCTTCCATTTTAAACAACAGAACATGTGCTAGCCTAGGACCCTCGAACAAGACCTGCTCAGGCAACAAAGATATCGAAACTGAAAATTTCCCTGAATCAGGATCCTTCGTTACCTTAGTTTTTCCCTTTCGCGGAGGGATATAATCTGGCAGCCTCATCACAGGCTCCACCCCTTATGCATTGACATCCTCGAGACCCCATAATTCTTCCTCTTCTAGGTCCACTACTTTTTCTGGTTGCTTTTCCTTTTTCTACTTTGGCTATGTCTCTGTATTCTTTCTCCGTGAAATTCACACTAGCACTAGCTTCTTTTGTTTTTCCTTCGCAGCTGGTTGCTTTTCTTTCATGGCGGGCTGCTTTTCTTTTGTCACAGTTTTTTTGGCCTAGGCAACCTCGGCGTTGTAGGCACAGCAGGTGTAGTCTCCATACTAGATTCTTTGGGACGTGGCACATCAGATACAACTGCTTCTGAACTTAGGGCTACGACGGGGTTAGTGGAAGTCATTCTTTCCATATATAACTCTCGGGTTGCTGGAGAACAGTTCGCGAGTGAAATAAATTCTTCCCAGAACGCTCAGCTCATATGCGCCAGACAACAAAAGGCCTTAGCAATTCTTAGAATGCAAAGTGTTCTCTGCTAGACCAGCACACATAATTTATAAGGGGACTTGAATTCAAATCCGACTGTTCCCCCCACATTCGGATGATAAATGTTGTTTTGGTTGCATATCTTCAAAGATTTTCGCCTTAATTGTTGCCTCCCCACTCCTCTTAACCACTTTCTAGGCATCAAATCATGAATAGTAACTCCAACAGTCATTTTGTGGTTGGGTTGTGTAGTACCTTTCCTTCTCGCACAGCGACCTGAGTGCAAATTCATCTGGTGCATCCTCATCAATCTTTGCTTAGCTTTCTTGCTACCTAGTCCTCTAAACTGGGCAGTGTAGTTTATAGTCCCGCACTCCCTTACAACTGCCTGGAGCACTAAGATTGTCTTGTTGCGATATAGTCATTGAGCAGGATCCCTCGTATATAGCTTCAACTTGCTTCCATTCACTTTTCCCGGGAAGGGCTCCCCATTCAGCTTCATGAGCTAAACTGCACCACCATCCGTAATTTCCTTGACAATATATGGTCCTAACCAATACATCTAGAATTTACCCAAAAATTTAGTGAGCTTATTATCATATAACAACACCAAATCATTTACCTTGTAAGTGCGAAGCTTGATGTGGCGATCATGCCATGATTTTTCTCATTCCTTCTTTACTTATTGGTGGAATCCTACCAAACATGGATCCTTCTCTAACTCCATTAGTTGCATGATCCGTTCTTCCAAGGCCACGCGATCTGCGATATCTGTCAAGATTGCTATGCGTAGACTCAACATAATGTATTCCATAGGCATTACTACTTCGACCCCATAGACTAATCTGAACGATGTTTGTCCTTTTAGCTTCTTACAGGTTGTCCTATAGGGCCATAGCACCGTAGGTACGTGAAAATCCCAATCATTCCACTACGTGTTACAGATATTTGTCAGCGCGTTCTCCAATTTTTTTTTAAATTTCGACTGTCCCATTTTCCTAGGGGTGATATGGTGTACTCTTCTAATCGTAGACCTGGAATTCCTATGTCGGTACGCTAATTATTTCATTCAAAAAGTGCGTACCCCTGTCACTCATCAAGACCTTCGGGCACCCAAACCTCGTTAAAACATTTTCAAACAAGAATTTTACTATCGTAGCCCTTGTACAATCCTTTACTAGTTGTGCTTCCTCCCATCTTGTTAAATATTCTGTCGCAGTGATAATGTAGCACGTGCCCGTTTTCTTCCCAGGGGGATGAATTGGTCCTAAAATCAATTTCCCACTTCTCAAATTCCTGTAAAGATACCTGAGGATGTACCGGTAGTTGATCCCTTCGCGATAATTTTCCAGTCATTTGACATGCATCGCACGCCTTACAATATGCTTTGGAATCCTTGTGCAAAGTTGGCTACCATAATCCTGTGCGCAAAATATTTTGCGTGGTTTCTTTTCCTACATAATGGCCTCCCACAGCTCCTCCATGAGCCTCAACGAGGATACTATCATGCTCAAAGTCCAACACATATCTCCGCAATATCTCATCTACACCCATCTTGTAGAAATTTCCCACAATGACCGAAAATCAGTTGCGTGTACTACTAATTCTTTCCTCTGCTAACTTGTATATCGTTCATGCACCATCCCCATAGTTAAGAAGTGAATAATATCATAAAAATGGTTATCAGCTACACGTACCACAAAGAGCTGCACATCGAGCAACCCTTCCTCCAAATTACTGGGTTCCTCGCTTGTTTCAATTCCTGACAGATGGTCAAGTCCAACATTCAACCTCCCCGACTTCACAATGACTTCAAAGTCATACTCCTGAAATAATAAAAACCATCTACAAATCTCTCCCCCCAACACAGGCTTGTTGACCAGGTATTTTTAGGCAGAATGATCTATATACAGCTTGAAATGTCCTCCCAACAGATAATTCCTGAATTTCTACAGTGCGTAGACCATGGCCAACCCTTCACGCTCAGTCGTTGAATAATTTTTCTTGGCCTTTGATAACTTTTTGCTTGTGAAGGCTATAGGATGGTCGAGATCTCCTTCGCCTCCCTGTGTGAGTACTACACCCAGCGCAATGCAAGAAGCATCCACATGTACATGAAACTCCTTTTTCTAATCGGGAAATACCAAGATTCGTGCAGTTACCATATTTTATTTCAACACATCTAAGCTACGCTAACATTCTTCATCCCAACAAAATGTCACATCCTTCTTTAGCAGTTTTTCCATGGGCACGGTAATTTGAGCATAAGATTTGGTGAATTTTCTGTAGTATCCGTGTGTCCCAAAAGGGACACATAATATACATTTTTTCAAATTCAGCGCTATCTGGTACCTTCGACATGTATCCAACATAAGGCACAGACTTGCTACATGGCACTTCACCAAGCCAAACATCGTCTAGTCATCAAAGTAAACTTCCAGGAACTTATGAACGAATTATTTGAACATCGCAATGACTACGAAGGAAAATATTGCAGGTGTGTTCTTCAATCCAAACGGCATAACAGTGTACTGAAAGCAACCCCATTCTGTCATGAAGGTAGTTTTGCTTCTATCCTCTGGGGAAATCTTACTTGGATGATACCTGGAGAATCTGTCAGTGAAGGAATATGCCTCTTGCGCCCCGACGTTGTCTAACACCTCATCCGTAAACAACATTGGAAAAGGATCGTGAACATAGGCATCATTAAGCTTCCGCAGATCTACGCAAATCCTTATTTTTCCCTTTTGTTTCTTCTCTTGGACCACCATCAGGATCACCTAATCAGACTCTTCAATAGGTTCTATAATGCATGCCTCAAACATTTTATCCAGCTCTTGGTGAACCTTCTCCCTATACCTAGGATTAAGGCGATAAAGCCTCTGTTTAACAGGCTTCCCATCCAGCTTCAGTGTGATCTTCATAACGCCCAAATCACCAATTATGCCCTTTAAATCCAAAAACTTAGTGGGGAAGAGATCATGTTATTCGTGACGTAGGTCAACAACTTTATCTATTGTAGCGTCATCCCAATAGTCTGCAATCTTTGCGAACGTCGATTCTTCTTCAATTCCAATGTTTCATTTTCAAAGGTGCGGAGATGTCTGGGTTCTTTACTTGTGGTCCTTCGACTTCGCAATGCCCTTTTGTCTCCGGAAAATTGATATTCCTTAGGTCTTTTTCCTCCTCTTCAATAGTCACATTATAACATTCCAATGTGTGGCATAGCTTAGTGCTTCAATATGGTTGGGTCCATTCCATAGGTTCCTTCGGTGTTCTGAAGATAACCACTTTAATTTCTTGGAGTGCTTCATCGATGCTTGCAAATCCATCTTCAAAGCTGAAAGTCAATAAGAAACCTTCCTTCAATACATCCCATTTTACAATGCCATGGTGGAGCTCTGTTTCAAGGTACCAGTTCATGGGGATTGTATCCAAGGTATGACAAAATATGTGTACCCATTCGGGTTACAGTTCTGTTCCCCATGCCTTAGTCCATTTTTCCAAGTGATCGCGCAGATCAGCTCTTCCATTTTACTTCTCTGGAATTCTGGTATTAGCATGCCCAAATTGGAACTTCATCATTCTTCTGTAATCTCGCCATCCAGTAAAACTATCCTTATGTGTACCCCACCATCGTGCGAGCGTAGCACGCAACACCAACTCCAAGGACTGAAAGCAATGGTCCTTAGGGAATTCATGCTCAAATTCATCTAAAAACATATCTACATCATTCAAACCATCATAATAACGTAACTTTCTTACCTCTGATGAAATACACCGCAACAACTTCGTCATCATATTACATTGCAATGTAGATACTTCATGTAAGCAGTTTTTCCAATGCTCTAATTCCTCGTCTGAATTAGAGGTGCAGGAACTTTCCTAGTCTCGTGCAATCTGTCCATCTATCATTGGATTGATCCATCATGATCTCACGATGTTATCTTGTAGATTTGATCCAGCTCATCATCGTTTTCCACATAATCGCAGACTGGTTCAATATAGCATGCCCCTTCTGCATGATCCAGTGGCACTATAACCCTAAGCAACTTTCTTTCAAATGACATTGTCCTCTTCTTCAGATTAATGACCCCATTCATGTCATTAGACCAGTCGATTCCCAGGAGCGCAGGATAGCAGTTACTGTCATCGACAATTTCTATAACTTCAAAGTCCGCTACCATACTCGCACCAACAATATCAATCGTTACTCCATATAAGCGTCCCATGGGGACGATTTTCTGCTGATTCGCCATTCTGAGTTGTATCAGAGACAACTGCAGTGTAGGTCTCCCCATCCTTTCCCATGTTTTTTTCGGTAGAACATTCGCATCGGACCCCAGATCCAAGATGACTTGGTCCATTTCATAATCACCAATCTACATTGTTAGATGCATCTCTCGCCCCGTTCGCACCTTATGCTTACCTATTTTTCTAACTGCACGCTACTCCGAAGGAGTCTTTTCCTTATTGGCGCACTCGTCTATTAGGTCATGCAATCCTTCCACAAACTTCTTGTCGTGCAACAACTTTATGCAGGTCTCCAAAAATGTAGTGAGTATGGAAGGATCAACCTCTAATGGTGCACTAGTTTCTTACATCTTGTCTTGGCTTTCTAAGGTGGAGGCCTCAACGAAGCTCTTTTTGGCTTTCATGAATGTTTCCTTAATGCGATTAAAATCAAAGCCGAATTCCTTCTCCGAAGCTTTGCGGACCCATCCATATTCTTCCGGCTGCTTACCCTTATCGACGTCATTTGTCATACCACTTCTTAGTACAATATTAATGCTTTGATCCTCCTTGTGGGGCTCAACCCTCATCATTTGTAAGGTCTACATAGGCTGCTAAGGCTACGGTTTCTTCTCCTACATCTTAGCTATTAACACCAAGAATTCTTCTATGGCATGGTCGAAATGTCTGCAGTATTGACATGAAGGGAGTGTAGGATTTGAGCAATCTCGTGCAAAGTACCCTAGCTATCTGCAGTTGTAGCATATAATTTGACTACGACCTCTACTAGATCCTCCTCCTTGGCCTCGTCCTCAGCCCTAAAACCTCCATGCACTCCTCTAGCCCCTTAATCTAGAGGTTGAGTCTCCGCTTGCATATGGTAAGTAGGGGTTCTTTCCATCATCAGATAATAGCTTCAATAGTGGCACTCATCGTGGCCCACAAACTTGTAGAAATTACAGAACAACTGCTCAAGTGTTTGAACGAACTTCTGAAGCAAGTGGCAGTTATCCATCGCATGTTGCTCAGTAACTTGACAAATAGCACACCATAGCGTAGCCCCCGTGCTCAACCCTGCTGGGGCTTTTGGCTTCAAGCGGATTCCCCCCCCCCCTGGAATATAACTCGCGTACACAGGACAATGATATTTATCATGCCTGTGGCCCTTGCACTTCAAACACCAAACTTCTGCGCGCACTTCTGGCTTGGTCTCCTTGTCTTTATTCAAACTCTGTAATTCTAGGTGTAGGCTTGATAAATGTGAGTGGATCTGTTGTACCCCTAGGTTTGTATCCTGAATAGGTAATGTGTGCAGCCTCATCATGATCTCCAAGGCTTCTACCTATGTTTCTATCTTCTGTTGTGATAGAGCAATTCTCAAATGGGGAAAAGCAATGGGATAAACCAGTCCCAATATTGGCTATCTGAGATCTGCATGTTAGTCTGTCTGATCTAGCACTTCAAACTCTAATCAAAGTCCCAAGGCGTCTCCTCAACCTTCATCATGATCTCTTTAAATTCAATCACCAACTATGAGTTAGATTTAGGCTTACTAAACTCTTTGTTCAAATTTGTTTGAGTTTCTGCTAGCGATGCATGAGGATTGTCAACACAATACTTAATGTACCAGGTTAGCACACGATCCTCCAAGGAGGTAACCAACTATGCCTTCTTTATATTATCATCAGTGATTTGCTAAGTTGTCCATATAGAGTTCACAACAAACCATAACTGCTTTGGGTCTTCACTTCTATGCCCTTGAAAATTGGCATCTTCATTGTGTTTGCCATGTTGAAAGGAGGCAATGGAGGTGGAGGTGTAGGTGGAGGAGTATGCGGTGGTGGTGAGGGTGGAGGTGGAGTGGATAGATGATGTGTTTTAGGAATACCCTGAGTTATTAATTGAACAACACTTTGCGGAATAGTCTGTACCGCCCCTTCATCGTCACTCGAAGGAGGTCCAATCAATGGGCTATACTTTGGTCCTAAGTTTTCATTATTTGTAAAGAATCCTCCACTTCGAGTAGCTCCGAACATCATGGTAATGGAATTACCCGCTTTTCACATAATAACATTTTAATCCAAATATTCAATGACCTTAAATACTTACCTCGCGGTCCCTTGAAGAATCGTTGCTCCGCTTCACTATAGCTGATTGAGGTGTCAACTGCAAATTCTGTAACAAATCCTCCCAGAATTTGATCCAACCAATGATCGACAGCCCACGCGATCTTTTTTTTAGAGGCTTCTAGTTTTTACACCAATTCTGGAGTCCACACTATAGGATTATCGAGCTTCCACCTTCCTTTCTTATTTTCCATTTTAGCTAACCATTCATATAGTTCAATTGGGAAAGTGCAGAAGAAAATTTCATGTACCTCCGTATATAGGTGTCTGTTTAACCAATCCTCCTTCGACAAGTGTAGATTCATGTTTTCTTGAGTCGTGACCTCGTGAATATTCCAATCTAACCAATTTTCAATCTCTTTCTTAGTCAGGTTCCAATGACGCAACGTCACACATCTCTTAAAGAAGATCTCGGTCCCAGCAAAGGAACCATTTTTTGGCTTAGGGGGTCCTAACCCAGGTTCAGAGTTAGTTGCGCCAACCAACAAAACCCTACACTGCTGGACCTTTCGGCAACAACCTGCGTAGCATAGGCTACAGCCTCACCCGAAGCAGTATTGGGGGATGAAATAACCAAGTTTCTGCATCCAGAGATGAATGTGTTGTATTTTAGTACCTCATATTTACTTCCATGTAGATCGATAATATCCTAGGGCTCTTTTACTGCAACTAGGCTAACCGGTTTCCAAACCTTCGTGAAGGCTTGCGATCCGAAATTGCATACGTAAAATAGTCGATTTATCTACTTTCACGCATCAACAAGTAACCCCAGATCGGATTTCGAATAGATCTACTTAATTCGCTGGAAAACATAAGAAGAACAACATGTAACTTCGTAGAAGTGGCTAAACATTCATTTTGTATATTATTAAGACAGATTCAGTAAAGTCACATAGCATTCAATCATTATTCCATAAAACATAACATTAATCGACAACATATAATATAAACAAATGCAATGGAAATACATAGTAATTCTGCAAACAGAGTTCTTTATTGATCTTCAATTCTCCGATTACAAACTCTCTACCTTATGCACATAGTTGCAAGGGTCCACGCACTCAGTTGCGGACTCTATCCAGGCCTCTTGCGCACTCAGCTAGAGGAGCCTTTCCCTTATCTACCTAAGTGTAGGAAGCAGAGCCTTCCTGCCTTAGCTCTTGCTCAAGACAACAAAAACTTTCTTCTGTACCCAATTCTCTATCCAAACTTGTTCTAAAATTCCTTCTTAGACTCGCTAAGACTCAACTATTTATACTTTTTCTTCATACAATACCATGGTCCGCGGACCATGGGAGAATCCAAAAGTTGACCAAAAACAATGGGCTAAGGCCCCTTTGACTCTATCTAACTACGCGCTCGGCATCCACATTTTGCAGAGACTTTACATCTTTTACAAAATTTGTCACAAAAAATCACTGATTAATTCAATTCTACCCTTGGGGACCCCATCCCAACAATAGATCCAATACCATGTCAAAATAACTCAAAATTTGCAAGTTCTAATGAAATCAAACTGAAATCAATAGACACAAATTTCTTCTACTAAATTATGCGAAACGAAAATTGACAATAGAAACACATGCAATCATTCAATCACAATGAACACAACTTTTACTAGGGAACCCAGCTAGGAAAAACCCCTCCTCTATTTTTATTATATCATATGAGAACAATGATCTAATACAATGACAACTTCAATGCTTGAAGCTCCCTCCACACTAGTATACTGATCTCCTCCTCCTGAAGAACTGCTAAATACTTAGCCAAATCAAACTGCTAGGAAGCTCTTATTTCCTTCCACAATTCAGCCCCTAAAAAATAGGGAAATATCCTATTTCCTTGTGAAATTCCCAAGAGAAATAGCTCACCTTCTCAATAAAAACTTTGTACACTCACTAGTATACAATAATGATTACAATTGTGCCTTTTCCCTCCACTTCACTAGTCAATTCGAATTGCATGCATGATTAGGGCTATTTTTAGTAAATTGACTAGTTAACTGAGAGTTAGTTGAGTTTACAACAATTAAACTACTCAACTGAACTCGTACTAACTCTATTCTAGAATAGAGCACAGATAACTGACTTTCACTAAATATAACACTTCTAGATATCTAAATATTAGCCACCAACTTGCATAAAACTCTACTTCTAGCCCATAAACTCGAATTGACTGAATTAACTGAGGGATTTTTCCATGTCACTCCTGCCAACTACCTGAAAACTCATCTTGCTGAAGTCAAAATTTGAATTTCTCCATTTGACTAAGGAAAAAGTCAAATGAAGCATTTTATTGTTACAATTTAACACTCCCTCTTAGCAATAAAAGTGTTATGAACAACCCCAATATTGCTCGTATGGAACTCAAACTTTCATCTTGACAAATACTTTGTCAAGATGTCTGCATCCCGCTCCTATGTAGGAATGTACTATAACATAACAATCTTCCTTTGCACACAATATCTTAGGTGATGGTACCTAGTGCCTATATGCTTGGACCTATCATGAACCGTTTAATTTTTAGAGTTTTATACAACTCTGATTGCCACATTGGATCAATGTAGGCTCCATCCCTTGACTGAAGAGACCAACCATGATCTTCCTCATACAAATAGCATCGCATGTTGCTTTAATAACAACCATATACTCGGCCTCTATTGAGTTGAGTGCTACAGATCTTTGTTTCCTGTTGTACCAAGAAACTGTTGTTGACCCAACACTAAAGACTGCTCCTCATGTGCTCTTCCTATATGAAGGACTTCCTCCCCAATATTCATCTGTGAAGCCTTGGAGCTTCACTCCATCAATCTGCATGTACCATAAACCAAAGTCTATTATGCCTATGACATATCTTAGAACATGTTTTGCAGCTTTCCAGTGAATCTTGGTAGGCTCCACCATGAGATGACTAAGCTGGTTCATTGCAAAACAAATATCGGGCCTTGTGTTCACCAAGTAGATCAAGGACCCCACCAACTATCCGTAGATAGTGCCATCTACTATCTCCCCTATAGAAGCATCCTCTTTCCTCTATTTAGTACCTAGAAGAGTATCCATGGGTTTAGAATCCTACATATGAAATCTATGAAGGATAAAAGAGGTGTGCTTCCCCTGTCTAAAAAATATCTCTCCATCTCCCTGCCACGCCTCCAAGCCAAGGAAGTAGTGCATCATACTCATATCCTTCATTTCAAATGCTCTTTCAAGGTCCTCCTTGCAATACTACATCAAAATTTCATCTCCTATTAGAATCGAATCGTCCACATAACAAACTAAGATGAATAGACTACCATCTACCTGTTTTAGCGGCTACAACCACCCAACAAAATTTTGGCTCAAATGCAAATTTCGGAGCCTACCTTAGGTCATGCAATCGATCACTCTTGGTCACTTAATGGTAAGATGATGATTTCAAGCTCCCTCCCTTGAACCTAAGAGTTCTCTGTGTTATCATCTTTATGCACCTTGTGTCATTTTCGGGCATAAGGGTTGTTGTTTGTCATGTAAAGGGAATGTTGTCTTCCTTCAAGGGAATTGTGTGCTTATGAGTGATTGTCATCACATAGACATGTTTCACTTTAACTTCATACACTCTTGTCATGAAAGTTGTTGCATCAAGCAAAATATATCTTATGCATTATGGATGGTCTGTATTGTGTCACTAAGTGTCCATGTGATATCACAGTCAAGTCCTATCAATGTTAAATATGTTTCATTGATCTCACACTTAACCAGTTTCCCAAAAAACCTAGCCTCATCCAGCTTCCCAGAACTGTGTGCTTTTCTTCTGCAACCATCAAGCTTCCTCCCTTGCCTATTGAAACCCCGTAGTGCATAGAGACACCAACCTCCCTTTCCTGCTGAAACCCTGCATCCTGTAGAGACCCTAGCCAACACTACTCTCCAAAAATGCACAGAGCAGTCAGGAAGCCAACACTGCTATCCAGAAATGCACAGAGCAGTCCAGCTGCACTGCACTTAGAAATTGCGTAGAGGTGTCCTCCTAGGACTTCGAACCGACAATAGTTTCCTGTGCCTCAAAACTGCGCAGTGTTGTCCAAGCCGCCCTGTTTGTCTTGCATGCAAAAAATGCACAGATGAGCCTCCCAGGGCCTCATTCTGGCAGCAGTCAATGTCTGCTAAAATTGCGCAGATCTACCTCTCAGTGACTATAGGAAAAGGAAACATGTTGATATCACTCCCAAGGAGTTGAGGATAAGGACCAAGGAACCAAGTAATGGAAAATATTAGGACCGCATGCAAACTCTGTTGGATACATGATCATCTTGAGGGTAAGTATGGTAAGTAAAGAACACCTTTCGAAGTACACCTCTTAGTTTAGTTTCCAGGACGACATGTTAATGTCATATCATCTTGTCCTCCGTAACAAGCATGTGCGCAAACACGAAAGGTCATTGTATGTGTTTCTTCTACATGTCATGCTTCCTTTTCACTTGTTCGACCAATTGTCGTCTTTGGCATGTTGGTTTCTATGTCATGCTTGCGACCGCATTCGGGTGATGTTGAAGGTTTTGTTTGAGTTGTGTTCGCTATGAGCATCTATCGCACTCACAAACGAATTTGTTTGTACTGTCACGCAAGTGTCATCACAGTCGTTCAATGATATATCACAAGTGTTGCGCTTATTGCTCACACTGTTAATTAGTCACACTAAGTGTATGTTGTATTGATGGTTCAAGGCATTTTGTCATCAAGTCATGTTGAGTGTGTGTTCGCAAGCTCATGCATGTATTAAGTCACTCGTTCACACACTTAGTCATTTTGCTAAAGCTATGTCGACCATACCAACCCCAACAACCGGACCTCCACTGAGCTGCACTGCATAGTTTCAGCCCCCAATGAACATGTACTGTTGTCCAGAATTGCACAGAGCTTGAGGCTGCCTCCCAGGAAGTATGTGTTGCGCAATCCTAGAATCGACTCGAACGACTATCACTCAAAACACTGTAGAAGTTTCCTAGCAAGCCATCTCAATCTCCGCTGCCCGCAAGAAAATCAACCAAGCCTCTAGCTGGTCAATGAGATAGTTTGACTAGGTATTGACTCCGAGCCTCACTCCAAAAAATTGCACAGAAGCTACCAAGCATGCCCACTTCTGATGACTGAAGAAACTAAGTATACATGTTGGACATATACCCTCTGCCTATCACTGCACTGCCCTAAAAAATTGTGTAGTTTTTCCAGCCAGTCACCTCGTCCGTCTGCCTGCTGCTCATCCTGAAAACTACGTAGTTTTCATGAGCAATTTCCAAGCTTCCCAACATCTCGCTCAGCTCAGAAACTGCGCAGGGATGCCCTTTAGGCCAGACTCCCATTTCTGCACAGTTTTTTCCAACAACCTCCCACACCCCGCTGCCAGTTCCCTAGAAAAATTGACCAATTTTTTCTAGTAGCCTCCCACAACCCACTTCCATCTCCCCAAAGAAATTGCACAGTTTTCATTGTCGGTCTCCCTCTGCAACCTGCACTGTCTCCCTGAAAGAATTATGCAGGTCTACCCTCCAGTTGAGCCAAATCCAGTAGATAGTCATTTCTAATCCGAATTTCCCATCTTAACCTCCCAGTGACCTCTGAGCAATTTTCATGGACAGTGCCTAGAGCTTGCATCCTGGCTTGAAATGTACCTTGCGCAGTTTCAAAGCCTTGTCCTCTCTAGTGGTCACCTGCATCTGAAAGCAAAAGACAATGCATCATGGTAGACTAGGGGATTTATGGATTTGATGTTGTCTCATCATGAGTGATTTCATATACAGGTACAAGGATGAGACATGGTGCGAAGAGGAATGGGATGAACAAGGATCTCATTCAAGGAGACTTGTTCACAAATAGACGAACAAAAGAAGTATGCAAAAGTACAAGTGAAGGAGCGATGTGCACATGCAACATAAAGTGAACACCAAGACCATTGAAGACTCTGCACACCTTGCCATGTGGAGGTAAATCTATGATACACCAAGAGCACATCCATCACTCAGCAACACTGCAACTCAACATGCACACCACCAACAACATGAACATACTAGCTCTGTCATGTCAAGTCATGTCATGAGTCATCTCGACCACATCACTACTGTGGGCCACACTGTTGTAATCAATGTAATGTAACATGGAAGTCCAAGAGACCCACATGTAAATCTCAAGAGTCATGTAAAGTTGAAGAGTCATGTAGGTAAAACAATCATGAGGGAAGTCGAACAGTCACAAGGGCTAGTTTTACCCTTGGCTATAAGTACCCCTCATTTGTACATGAAAAATACTTTTCACCTTGGCTCCTCCCACATAGACTTGAGAGTCTATAATATTTTCTTTGAGGAGTGAGCAGTGGCTCCAACACTCCGAAATCAGGGTTAGTGATGTAATGGTGTATGGATGTGTCTTGGAACTTTCGCTTAATTTAGAAGCCTGTTAACAGGCTAGCACGTTTTCACACATGTATTATATTCATTTGTAAGACTATTCTTTGGACACTTATAATGCATGTTGTTTTAACCTGTATTAAGACAGTTGAACTATTTCGGTTGTTTTCGTACATATGCTATTGGAAATGTGTTGTATCAGTTGTTAATGTTGTCTCACCCATGTGGGCTATCCCACTGGACACTCGAAAGATTCATTCTTGTAAACTTGCTATAACGCCTGTAGCACTTGTGTGGACTATTCCACTAGGTGTTGTATGTGCTATCTGTTCAACTTGTGTTTTTGACTGCCACATCCGTGTGGACTACTCCATCGGAAGCTGCACATGTCCTATTGTGTTGTGTGTCTCTAGTAGAGTTGGGATTATTTCATTTCGACCTGAGACTCACTTCCACCCTCTCCCTCTGCAGTGAAAGGACTTTGACACAAGTGGCACTAAGCACTCACCAGGCACGCAAACCTCGTTGTTCGAAGATGAATTAATCCACTCTCATGTGCTAACAAGCAAGAGATCAGGCATATCTTTAAGATAATGGCAACCGGTCCATCGTACTAGATGAGACTCCTACACCAAACAATGTGTGGTCTATTTGGGACTTCATACCGGAGAGATCCCCTGAATGTTGTCGGGTCCAACACCGTCAACATTTCTGGCGCTAGAAGGAGGGCCAGATGACAAGTTGAGTCCTCACAATATTTTTGGAATCTCTACATACTTATCATGACTAAACACATAATTTCTCTTCCGGAGTGTATGTCTTATGGAAACGACTTTGAAATCTTGTAAGAGCTCTGGTATAACTTGTCACGTAAAACATATGATGGTGGAGGCCAAGTAGCCTTGGTTAGAAATGTGGTCGATTTTGTAGGCTCCTGTGCAAGGCATGAAATATTTGAAGATTGCATAACTTGCATGTTGTTTGCATACACGCTTCGAGGGCACCCACTGAATTGGTGTGCCACACCGCCTGAAAAATCTATTCACTCTCTTCCTCATCTAGTCGCAGAGATAGACCGTGCTTTCAATCATTTTGACCATCAAGCACTCAATACAGAAATTCGAAAATTATGGAAAGCACCTCATAATCCATTGAGCAATTTCACACATGCTTTTCTAATATTGCATACCAATTTCATGAAGATGAAATTGAATGGGAGTTTCTTGATGGAAGATTTAAGTATCTTCTTTTCATATTCGAAAATACGCAAATCTTAGAATCATTCAAACCCCTCCCAACATATCTCAGTGTTAGCACTACCAAATCTAAGACGGATAAGGTCATTGTCACAAGTGATTTTCTGTCCTCTTCTCATCAAACAGCTCTAGCTCCGCAGTGCAAGGTGGGAGAAGGTGCATGCACATCTGTTGAACTGTCACATCCTCCTACCCTACATGTTCTTGATATATGTGCAGATTTGGTTTGCAAGCCTATTGGTTGTCATATGGACTTGTTACCCAACCTCCGTCCCCATGTTATGTTGATCCTCCAGATTGTACTGTCTTGTGTTCTTCCATTCCATACTCCACACTTATTGTGAATGAGGATCAAGTTGTTGACGGAGTTGGTTTGTGCAGCCAACCTGCACTATCATTCATGATGAGTGTGTGTGGGAATCTAAAGAAGAACCCATGGTGAAGGATGAATCCCTTCCATCCATGCCTCATTTGCTCTATCCTGACATCAATTGTGATTCTGCCACTATTGATTTCCCCTGTGAAAACTTTTTTTTGGATGTTTCTACTTCCGATCGTTCATAGGACACATCGGATGTCAGTCTGTCATTACATTGCGGAGAGGATACATCTTCCTCTGAAAATCCGTCCCATCTGTCATCTAACATTTTTTAAAACACAGAGGGTGAACGTCCTTGCTTCTCATCTACCCCTCTGCACGATTCATCAAATCATGAGGATGTTGATGAACATCTCGAATTTTATGATCATGGCTGCCGTGATCTCTTTACTTCTTCATTTCATCACGATGTTGATTCACTCGCTGTTAATCTGTCTAGGCCACTGGTCTCTGATGATATACCTATTGATGGAGTGGAAACCCCACAGGTTGTCGAGGCACTTCACCCTGGGCTAATGGTTATGTCAAGCCCTAACTGTCTTGAGGTTAGTTCCACTTCCGATCATAAACTTTTCGAAACACCCAAGGCTCCTCATCACACTTTTCTTCGCATTGAAGATCAACCAAACACCCAGATTTCACTTCCTCCACTTGAATCACATGATCCCATCACTCAAGCTTTGGAGGAATCTTACACAACGAGCTCGCTTGCAAAGCATAAGTTGTTGCTATTTCTCATGTTCGCTTGTATGTCATAGTCCATAGGGTGTGTATGTTTACCATCTGCACCACGTCTGCATGCAGTGCGTCACAACACCATGGTACATCTACAAAATGTTTGTTTTGTTCATTCACTCTTTTCTATTCTATGGATGTTTTAGAACTCAGAGTGTGTTGGTCTTCGTTGATCTATCTTTCTTGTTAGCTAGTTTACATGCATATCTTTCTTGTTAACCATGCCTTCACCAACATGGGCCAGCCAATGCACCGGTGGGTGCATTGGAAATATCACTTCATGTAAGTAGGCCCATGCACTGTTTAGCGTAGGAGTAGGAGTAGTGTTGCTTCTTTGCTATGCTTTGCTTTCTGGGTTGCATGTTTGTTTTCTTCTTTACTTGATTGGGTTTTCTTGCTTGCTTGTTTTGCTTTTCCTTTACTTCTGATTTTTCTTTTTTCTTTCTTCGGTTACTTGTACCTGGAGGTTAGCATCTCATGAAACCGTGTTTGGCTCTCGAGACAAGCTGGGAAAATCTAAGAGAAGTTGTACAACTATCAACACTTGGTTATCTATTATCCTCTCTCTTTATAAATAGCTTGTTGCCTTCAGTCGTTGATGCCTAGATGGAAAATACGTTATGTTCAAAGCGAGTCTTGGTGAAAACAAAACGCTTACACCGTTAACTAGTACCACCTACTCTAATCAGTTATTTTGGGTTAACCCTTGTCAGTTCAATCAAGTAGAGTAAGGTGAGGAGGGAACCTTAAAAAGTATGTCATAGGTATATATAACATAATTCTCTGAAGGAAAAATGTCTCCTGCTCTTAAGAATTCGGGATCCCTCTTCCGCCTCTGAAATAAATAAGTTTGTATGCACAATTCATTGAAAAAAAATTAAAAAATTAAAAATGAATAAGGTGAAAGAAGAGAAAGGCTTCCTTCATAGAGAGGTTATGCAAGTAACTCCACCGGAGTACTGAGCAAGCTCGCTGGTAGCAGACCGATGCTTGTGTTCCTACGTGACTTTGTTGGATTACTGTCCAGGACTGCTGGCAGCAGAGCAACACCAGAGATGAAACTTAAACTCTGACACTTATATTACTTGTGCATCAATATACCCCTCATCCCCAATCAAAATAACTAAGTTTACTTGGCTTGGAATGTGTGTTGACCGATCAAGAGAATGGTAGGGACTACATCTTTCAACCAAGCCAGTGTGGAAACCACGATGATCAAATAATTGAACAATATTTCTGGAAGGTTTAGACTTGCTTTTCACGAAACAAGGTCCTTTCAGAGAGCTAGATTTCTACGAGTGTGTCGCCAAGTGTTGTAGCGGCTACAACCACCCTCCAAAATTTTGGCTCGCATGCAAATTTCAAAGCGTACCTTAGATCCTATGATCGATCATCCTTGGTCACTTATTGGTAAGTTGATGATTTCAAGCTCCCCCCCTTGAATCTAAGAGTTCTCCACACTCTCATATTTATGCAACATGTGTCATTTGCGAGCATAAGGGTTGTTGTTTGTCATGAAAAGGGAATTTTTTCTTGCTTCAAGGGAATTGTGTGTGTATGAGTGGTTTTCATCACATAGACATGCTTCACTCTCACTTCACGCACTCTTGTCACGAAAGTTGTTGCATCAAGGAAAGTATGTCTTATGCATTCTAGATGGTCTGTGTGTAGGAATTTATAGGGTAAGTTCCTCAGACAGAACACCAAAATGACACCGCTCACAAACAGATCACAGATCAATACACCAGTATTTTGACGTGGTTAAAACCCTCAGAGAGGGAAACAGTCCACGGCCTGCGCCAACGTGCCTACTACAGGCAATTTATTAATAAAAGAATGAAAATTTACATAAGCTTCTCTCATGCACGGTTAACCTACAAATGACCCTCCATGCGCTTTAAATAGAATTCATGGACCAATCGGGTGTCAAGCCACGGATCAAGTGTCGGTAATACCGAGGAGAGAATGAACCGTCGGATCACTACATATCGTGACCGTCGGATTGAAGTTACAAAATGTACAACGGTAAAGAAACACACTTTACCTAACTCTATACCTAACTCTATACTAGACCAAGTTGAACTTAACTATTTCCTATGTGTCGGAATATCCTAACATCCCCCCTTAAGACCAACTTGGGATAGGATTGAAGGATTTACAAATATGACACAATAGGAGAAGGAAGGAGGCACTAGAGCCTATCCCCCCTTAGTGACAACTTCCTGAACTCCAAGCATATATCGAAGTTTAGTGAACTTCGCCTCTGTGAGAGCCTTTGTGAAGATGTCTGCAACCTGATCATCTGTGGATTTTACCTGATAATGCCCAATTGTCTCCCAAAAATAAAATTTCAAGAGAAGAGTAGTTTCCTAGAGATGGAGGAATGGTGCTCTCCAATTTGTTTGATTGTAGATACAAGTACTACAAATTTTGCAACAAGCCAAGTACCGCTGGTATTCTTCCACTCAAGTTGTTGTGAGAAAAAGAAATATACCACAGTTGAGTACAATTACCAACATCTGGAGGGATGTTACCACTTAGTGAATTGCCTTCAAAGTAGAGAAGAGATAATTTCTCATCATATCCAAAACTGAAGGGATTGGACCGGTGAGATTGTTGTCTCCCATGGACAACGCCTCAAGAGGAGTGCAGTTGCTCAAATAAGTTGGAATAGTTCCACTTAGTGTGTTGCCAAATAAATATAGAAAATGTATTTTTTTGAGAAAAACCAAAACTAAAGGGATTGGCCCACTGAGATTGTTGTATCCAACAGACAACCCCGAGACAGAAGTGCAGTTGCTCAAAGAAGTTGGAATAATTCCAGTAAGACTATTGTTTTCCAAGCGGAGCTACTCCAATTGGACTAGATGATCGGATTTTGTTGGTATACTCCCTATCAACTTGTTTGTTGTAAGTCAGATCGATTGCAGCTTTTGTACAATTACACAATTGTTTTGGAATACAACCACAACACAAATTATAGCTGAGGTCGAGTACTCCCAGTGTCGTTAACTGCCCAAACTTCATTGGAATTCTTCCTGTCAAATTATTATGAGAAATTTTAGAGTGACTAAGAACGAGAGGTTACCAAGAGATGGTAAGGTGCAACCTCGTAATCCCAACCCAGGAAGTATTATGGAAATCACTTGTTTAGTGTGATTTCTGCAGAAAATGCCATAATTCTAGGGGCACATGTTATGGGAATTTTTTGTTGTCGAGTGTGAGGGAATTTTTTAAGGAAAAAAGGGCTTCTACATCCCTCGTATCATCAACGTCCATGGAATCTGATGATGATGTGAATTCAGGTTGCTCCATATTGCCTTCATCTCCGTTGCAAGCAAAATCCTCTGATTGAAGAGAAGTACTTCCACCAATCATGCGGTCATAAAGATGATCATGGTGGAAAACATGGTACCTATGAACATGTGAGGAATGGTATGGCTTCATGGAATAACTAATAGTTGTTGCAGGAACATCATCTAATGCTATTGTAGTTGCTAGGCGTAGAAGCCAGACTAGTATCATCATAGACACAACACCTTTCCCCATTTTCCTCTCCTATCCCAAATCTAATAGCTTCAAAGGCTTGCCTGTAAGTTCCCTTGTTTGCAAACATAGATATAAATATTGCAGGTCTTTAGAGTCAAGGTTGAAAGTCTAAATACATTGTATTTATTGGTATAGAGTCAGAAAATATGAACCAGCGTAAATCCATTTTAAACACAGATCTAACATGATCCGAGAGGGATCTAATTTCTTGTCATGTAATTTTTTTTATGAGCGGAATTATTTAAATGTTTTGTATAGTTAATTATTTTATTTTATTTTTTTATATTTTTCATAATTTTTATCTTGGCGGACATGAGAAATTTCAATTCAATTTTGATGAGGGACGAACAACATTATACATCATATTGAGCTTTAGAATGGGCCTCTCAACGAAAAAAAAGGTAGAAATCATTGTATTCGTTGGTACAAAGTCATGGAGAAGTTTTGTTGTAAGTCATTGTATTCATGACACCTACAAAGTCTACGGAAAATTTGTGGAAGAAAATGTCGAAAGTAATGCAGAGTCATTGGTACAATGTCATGGAAGATTTGCGGAAGCAAATGACAAAAGTAATTATTTTGGATTTTGTTGGCACACTTTATTGATGCTTGTGGAAATCCAACAGCACCAAATTGATAAACAATCTCTTTCGTTTTCTAATAATAAGTACCTAGTGGAGTCGGGTTTAATCGACATTCTAGCTTGAATTTTATTAGTATGTTAAACTATTTGAGAACTGTGTGAATTCAACATAATCATTCAATATGGAATTTGGTGGAAAAGTTATTTAAAGTTGTGTAAATTAATTAATTTTAAATTGAATATGATTAGTTTAAAGTGATGAAAAAATAAAGGTCAAGAAGCTTTGGGGAAGTTTTTGTTTTAATTTGATTATATAAAATATATTACTAAAACAATGTGTGGAAAATTGTTCATTTTATATGGAATATAGTGGAAAGTCATGTTTAAGGGAACAAATGGTGAGGAAAGTCGTGCAAAATTATTGATTCCATCTTAAAGAAGAAAAATAGTTGGTCACCATATTGTCTAGGAAGTACATGTAAAGAAGGTGAATATTTGGTTGATACCAATATTGTCTAGGAAATTGACCAATGTTCTAGAACATTTGGAAAACGTTGTGGGGACTAATTCATTATACACAAAATTTAGTGGGAATCCATATCAAGTGAGACATATTCAGGGAGACAATTGTGCAAACTTGTGAATTCTATCTACAAATTGGTTTGTAGTGGAATTGATTAGTATATAGAGATGAACGAGTTGGGGAAATTAATTCTCTTTAGTTTGAAAGTGGTTGTGATGCGGGAGCATAAATCCCCAAGTTCATTTTTGTCGAAACCCAAGGGGTCTTAAAATTTCCACATTGGCATGAAATCCCTCAGTTGAAATTTTGTATAAATTAGGAATTTCTCATGTAAGGGAAAGTGTCCTAGTTTTAGAAAT
Source organism: Pinus taeda (assembly GCA_000404065.3). NCBI lineage: Eukaryota > Viridiplantae > Streptophyta > Pinopsida > Pinales > Pinaceae > Pinus > Pinus taeda. Next base: position 75,462 of record APFE030963822.1, on the reverse strand, counting down.
AATTTAGGTTTTTAGGGTGTTTCAATGAGTTCACATTCTTAACTTGAAATGTATAATGAAATAAGTATTTTGATTTTTTTTTTTTTATGGATTCATACTTATGAGAATTTACCAATCTAATTTATATGGTAAAATAGATTTCAATTTATAGCTATTATTTATATGTTATAAATTTTGTTGTGATATATATACTACAATTTGAATTTTAAGCAAACTTGATTAAAAAATCTTCCAAAAAAACATTAAAAAATTTATTGTTTAAACACTGATTTATAAAATTCATCTATTTACCTAATAAAATTATATATAATTTTATATTTTAATATATTTAATTATTTAATTTTATTGATTTCTTTCATTTTCATAAATTATTTAACCCATCTCAAAAATATTATTGTTAATTTTATTTCACCTAAAATATAATTAATTGTAATTTTATTTTTAAATATGTATTTATAATATATATATATATATTATATATATAATAATATAATTAAAATTATAATAAAATTATTTAAATACATAAAAATATTATAAAATTATTTAATCTAATATATTTATACCATTTAAATTTATATAATAATAATAATAATTATTATTATTATTTAAAACATTCCATTTGAATAAATGAACTATTGCAAAGAATATCTAAACACTACATTCATTCATTCATTCAGTGTTTAAAATCATATAAACTAATAACTCTTTTTCTAAAAGATAAAGAGTTTCATAATGACGTGTGCACTTGAGAATCCCGGGGCTAGCAACTATGACAGCCTGCCGTACCGTTCTTCAGATCGTGAGTTGTGGGTTATGACTTGACTTTAATGAATGAAAAGTAAAGGTGTATTGAGGGCGAGCCATATTTCTCATGTTATTAGGCTTTAAATGAACAGGGTATATATAGCCTATCGTTCGATTTTGCTAAGATCGAAATCGAACGGTGGGCATATACAGCTGTCATTCATTTAACGTCCGATAGTATGGGATTTATTGGTTGCCGCGTATTGAGTGGCCGACTAACTCGCATATAAATTTCAAGAAAATGTCGGTATCATTGCATTTGTCGTACTGTCGGTAATGACTTGACTTTAATGATGTATCAAGGTACATTGACTTGAATTTACTAGCCAAATAATTTTGCCGAAAATCTCATAATTATTTGAATATGGTGCTTCATTCTTCAAATTTTAAAATATTATTTAATACCATGGAAAATTTTAAGGATAGATATCTATTTGAAAGTTTAGAAACTTGGCTAATATTGGTAATCTATAATAGAAAATTTGTAAAATGTTTGATGATATTTTTGTAAAAATATCTAAAATTTTGATTATATTATATAAGTCTGTATAAGATCTTGCGGTTTTTAAGGTAAAATAATTTCATACTATAAAATTTGGGCGAACTATATTTAGAAAAAAATGGAAATTTGCGAATATTTTTTTTGGAAAAAGTATAGAAATTAGCCTACTTATGAATATTATCCCTTATGATCCTAATAGACCCAAGAAAGATCGAACTTGCACCTCATGAAAGAGGGCCAACAACTTGGCAAGGTGCTTCGACCAACTGGGCTACCCATCAAGGTTTCAAAAAAAAAAAAAGATGTTGTGAGTTTTTGGTATTGACTTGACTTGAATGAAGCATAAGGGTGTTTTGACTTGAATTTAATGTTTCACATGAATCGCAGGATGAAATTGATATTTGGAGCAATTTTGTGAGTAAACATAAAATCACGATACTGGTACACTCCAATGCCTTTTATGAGCCTAACAAAGTGTGTCTGTAAGGTCTTGCTGAAACCTACACTCCAAACATTCTTTTTGGAGTGTAGAACTTAAGGAAAGTTTTGCAGCTCGAGGGATTTGATCTCTCTATGCACATGATAGATCTTGAGTTAGATGGATTAGATTGGTTTATCACTTAGAATGTGTTGTTGCTTTTTCTAACACCTGCGGCACAAGTGCTTCAGGAGATATCGAAAACTTCCTAGAGACAGCCTCTAGGTTGATTGTAGACCAGTGTCTAGGACATCTTGAATAGAGGAGTGAATGGGAGATTACCTGTGAGGGGGTTTCTCCAGTACTCCAATTGTCACGTAATTAAAAAAGAATAAAGGGGGCTTGGTTCAATAGTTTGCCATACAGGTAAACTCAAGCCAATACATGGATCCAAATGCATAGGGGGTAAATCGGGGCAACCTCAAAGAAAAATGTCTTGTTATGGTGGCCAACACACAACAATGAACAACTTAAAAATGAAGTTGCAGTAAAATGAAGAGGAAGAAAAAAAAAAGGAAATAGATGCATAGGGTTGTAAACAAGATACAGTCCTAAGCAGCAATATTCTAGCAGAAGAATGGAAGGCAGAAGAGATGGGATGACATAAACAATGGAGTGCTAATTAAGGTCCAATATTCTATACATCATGCGTACAATTATTACTAAACAGTGTAATTAAAAATTTGTGCTCATACAGGTATTGCAGGTTAATCGAATAACACAAGTAAATCTATAATTACTACAGGTACTGTACATTATTGAATAACACAAGTAAATCTGTAATAACCACAGCTACTGTTCCCTATTTTGCAGCAAAATATACAACCATGAAAGCATGAGACTGGCAGCTTCATTACATAATTTCAGTAGAAGAGGAAAACATATATGAAAATGAGATTTACAGAGGGGAAAACATATTGCGCATTACTCTGATTGGAATCACCAAATAGTTTCATTAATCCAATATGATTCCAACATACTGGTCCATTTATATTCAACCAGATATCTCTCAAGTCCCTCATGAATAGGCAAGTAGAACCAAAAGTGGAGTCGCGGAATTTAGATCGCTTGGGTGTGGAATTCTGGAACCTTCTCTAAGTGTTTCTTCCTCCCTCTTATAAGGAAAGGGGGAGCAAGGAAATTGGTTACAAAAATATCTCCTAGCTGGAGTTTACAACTATCTATATGATTAGATGTCTCAGCGTGCAACCTCTAATTATTACAACAGTAAGATAGCTTTCTTGAAAACAAAACAGAATAAAAACACAACGATCAATTTTTTTGCAAGACAGAACTCAGATCTACAGTTTTGTGACGCAGATCAAGCAAACCAATGGTCCAAGCAACCGCCGTCGAGCTCTGTTCAGGCACCAGTTCCCTTGATCCGAGGGTCGGTTCATAGATCCAGCCTAAGTCACTCCCCTACAGTCCGATTGACGGATCGACCTCTGCTATGGTCTGATCTGGAAGTCTTTTTTCGGGGAGATCGAGATATTGGAGTAGCGGACAGTGCAGTCTCTGGGATCGATGCCGCTGCCCTGGAAATGGAATTCTGAATCCAAAAACGAACAAAAAATTGGATGGATCTACGTAATAGGAGGCCAGATCTGGTAATACAACTTGATCCCAGGCGGCAGAACGAAGACATCAACCCTAGATCGGGCAGAGTTTCTGCAGATCTAGTTATGCATAAGGGAAAACGAACCAAAACGGAGCCAGATTTGAAACTACGCCATCAACCAGAGCAGGTAACAAATACTTGTTTTCATATTCTGATTAAACCCCCTCAGGGGAAAACTCGTTTAGTTTGGGTTCATGCAGGAGATACCTCCATGCATCTGAAACAACTAATAAGGGCAGAAATGGGATTCCCAGTTCAGGCCCAGCATCTGGTCAGTGGAAGGCGGCCCCTTCAGGACTGTAGATCGTTGGAAAGTTACGAGATTGGGCCAAGATCAATCATCACCTTAAATCTTAGATTAAGAGGGGGGGCTCTGCCTCAGGGACAGACAAGCTCCTAAGGGGGAGACAAAGGGAAAAAAGCTGCAGCCCAACACCAACCAAAGGGATCCTACAAAAACATCTTACAGGGCAGCAGGAATTCAGGGTTCGCTCCAGATCAAGGCGGACACATGCCCAAGCCATACATAGTGGATCAGTCAGAGCAAACCCCAACTTTAAACTTAGATTCTTCAGGGCTTGATGATTTCGTCAAGTCCTATGAAACGCAAGCTCTAATTTGCCGTTTCAACAGCTTTTGGCCCAGACCTATGGATCTTTTCCATTGGATGTTCACCAGCTGGACCATGGAATGTGATATTCATTTATGCTCAAAGGGTTTCTTCATAGTAAGATGTACATCCAAGGAAGTCAGAGATACAGTCATCAGTGCTGGGCCATGGTTTTGGGGAACGTCGGGGCTGTTTGTGACCCCATGGTTCCCTGATTTCGATCCAAATAAAATGACTGTAACTAAAATGTCAGTCTGGGTTAGACTACACAATCTCCCTTTGCACTTTTGGGATGAACGAGTGCTGGAGGGCATTGGGAACAACATAGGGAAATACATCAAAACAGATCTGGAAAGGATCGATGAAAGGATCTACACCTACGCACGTATCTGTGTGGAAGTAGATTTAAGTAAAGGGCTGCCGGAAAATATAAGTTTGATTTACAAACAACAGAACTGGTTGCAGGTATTAGATTATGAAAACACCGCTTTCAGATGTAGGATCTGTAGGCAGACAGGACACTTACAAAGTTCATGTCCAGAAGCCAAGAATAAAAAGAAGCAGCAAGGGAAGCAGAGAAAAGGATGGCACTTTCCTCCCCCAGATTCATAGGACGAAGAATTGGAAGCAGCCGAGGAAGAACTCCCAGCAGAGAAAACTGAGGTAGCTCAAGAAATGGAGAATCAGAAAGGAATTTCATCAGACAACAAGGCAGTGGAGACACGCATGGATCCTAGTACAGGAGGCATCAAACGGCACCACCACTCAGACACTTCAGATTCAGACAAAGAACTTGGTCCACAGAATACAGAGACACAGTTAGTTATTGCTTCGATCGAACCCTCTCAAGGAGAGTGGCGTAAGGTCGAAAAGAAAAAGGGGAGAAAAACCTGATGCGTGAGTCCTACTCACTGCCGGTATTCAGTTTTTCTGCCCCTCTCTTTCTCTTTCCTCTCTTCTCTTTTCTTATTCTTTGTGCATGTTAGTTCCCTAACGTTGCGTGGGGTACGAAAGCACTCGGGCCCTTGTGGCAGCATACAGAATGCTTCATTGCATCTGCTAGTGTGACTTTTCATTATCTTTTTAATAAAAAGTTACCGTTTTTTTCCTTGGAAAAAAAAAGGTTATCTAAGGAATTTGAGAAGATGCTAGACTTATGGTCTCATAAGTGGTTATAACTAGGAGGCAGACTTATTATGACTGAATTTGTTTTAAAAAGCATCTCCATATATTCAAATTGTTGAAGGGTATTGTAAATAGGATCAACTCTATCATTATGCATTTTCTATGGGCTGGTGCTGGTTCTGATAGGAAAATCCACCTTGTCCGTAGGGAGAAATTGGCTAGTCTGGTAGATGAAGGTGGATGGGGTTTCAAAGATACAAAATGTTTTAATATGACCTTATTTCTTGAAAACATTTGGAGGGTAGTGTGCGGCGATGGATTATGGCATCAGATCATTAAAGTTAAATATCTTAAAAAGAAGGAATTATATGGATGGATAAGAGAGGGAGCTCTTGATCCTAAGGCGGTTTTGCAATCTTAGAGAAGCCCATTGCATACAAATAATTGGCTCCTTGGGAACCTAATATGGGAAATCGGCTTAGGATCTCTTTCGGAAATCAGATTGGACGTATTCATTGGAGTGAAAGGTAATCATACTCTATCTTTACCCCTGATTTCGTTTTTACATGAATTGGGTATATATGTTCTTAAGGATATAGTAGTACACTTGAGACATTGCCGCATTCAACCTCTTGGAAAGAAATCAAGGATTTGGGTCTAATGGGACACCTTGCGGAAGAATGTAAAGAATATATATTATAATTAAAGTTAGCAGGGATATTGTTGACTCCCAAAGAAGATAGAATGACTTGGTGTGGTGGATTCCAAAAAGGTCAGATTAAGGTAAATGAAGCATACTCCATAATTAAACAGGTTTCATTTGCTATGGGGATTATGCAGGGAAAGGAACACCTGCATTTTTTAGCGGGTGCAACAAGATGTGAGGAAGACATGCATTAATCTTTCAACATATTTTAAGGAATATGGTCTCCATGAGGACAAGACACCACAATGCAATCGACATCCAAGGACCCTGTGGGCCTACTATCTAGTCGGTTTTTTCGATGGGGCCACATCTTTCAGATCATGTGTCACCAAGATGGCCATCCATTAGGGCCCAAAGACTTTTACCGTTTTGTCTGATTTAGCAGTAAAGGATCCAACACCAGTGCATAACTTCTTGCATTGTGGGGAGTCTTGTATTGTTCCAAATGGCTTGGAGTTGACAATATCATCATATTCAGAGACTCCAAGGTGCTTGTTGAATGGGAAAGTGAAAGATAGAAATTGCAGACTTCTGAGTGTTCTAACTGGAAAAGCAAGATCAGGGCATTGATTCATTAATTCAGAAGGGTTTCTATTTCCCATATCTATAAAGAACAAAATACGGAGGCATACTTTCTAGCTTTTGAAAATGGATGTCTCTAGTTAACTGGATATATCATGATATGATGGGAAGTCATACGAAGAGGGTCTCATGTGATATAAATTTCTATTTCAGATTTCTATATGTGGTATACATCGTGGCAAACAAATATTGTATTTTGTGTTTTTGACATCTACTTAGAGGTAGTTACCTTTATGTGAAGGGCAAAATAGAAGTTGTCCTCATAGAGATAGACACAACATAGTATAGAGAGATAGATATTGTCAAAAATTTAAGACACAATAGATTTATGTAACTGTTTTCGTACAACAGGTAGTAAATGGAGAAAATCATATGTAACTTTCTTTTATAATGAAAGATACCGTTTTTTCCTCTTGAAAAAGCTGCAACTAGAAAAAATTATTTTGCTGTAATTAGCAATCTCCCCCAAATTATCTTTGTCACCGAGATTCCAAATAATTACATTACAGAAAAGGAACTTTTACAATACTTTGAACTTTTGTTAAATTCTTAAATTGTGCAATGATTCTTTAAGAATTGGATGGTGCTTCAGTGTGGAATCTGGAACCAGAAAGTGGGTATGCTAGTTACTTAGCGGCCACAATTCATTCTCCAAAAAATAATAAAAAACGAAAACAAATTTTTTAATGCCCCTATAACATGTATAACTCATTTATGTTCATATTTTATATTATAATCCATTGTATGAAGCTCATTCTTTAGGGGACAATAACAGTCAACGAGTTGGGTATAAGTGAGTGCAGAAACTGTGTAGAAGCGAAGATTTGATGAGAACAAACAATCTTACGGAATTCCAAATGAATTGCATCTTCCTTAAATAGAAATTCATATATTTTGTCAAATTCTTAGCGCAACGCAGAGAAAGCTAGACATAAGTAACCAAACATCGGCAATGACTAAAACAATGCTGTAAAATTGCGTGCAGACATTAATTCCAAAAAAATAGGCATGTGACTATATCTTGTGGATATATCTTCAAAAATTCGTTTCAAAATAAGTGTTTTGGCTAAAGGAACTGTTCAAACTTTTCTTTATGAAAATATCCAGAATCTTCAGGTCTATGGTGAATCAAAAATCATAATTGAGCACGTCACAGGAAAATTTTCTATAAAGAATTCCATGCTTACTGGATGGATGAATAGAATAGATTTATTATGAAAGAGAAAAAAGGATTATTCCATCAATCATGTGGACAGAACATGCAATACTCTTGTTGACGATCTGTTAAAGAATGGGCTCACAATCCAGCGTGGCAAATGGAAAATGGATGTTCAAGTGGGAGCAATCACATATCAGATCGAAGAGTTCTCCCTCCTGGGTACTTAAACCATCTTGATTTTTTGTCTTTCCCCTGATTATGTTTTTCTGCAACAGCCTCTTCACAAAAGGTATGTTGTCTTTAACCTTTTTGCAATTGTCCATATTTTTGGGTTGCTTTCTCTATCAAGATCTGAAAGGTCATCCTGTGTTTATTCACTTGACATAGTCTGTTTTGCAACATATTTCTACTTTCACCTTTCCATGTAATGTTTTTAAGAGTTTTTTTAGGTGGAGATATTTGCATAGTCCTATATCTCTTGGATTTGGAATGTCATAGATCTTGTATGTATATGCACTTTATAAGATCAATATAAATACTTCTTTTTTCCGTACTAAGAAAAAAACAGAAAAACAAAACAAAACAAAACTTTTCTTTATGAAAAATGTAAAATGAAAATATCCTGTTCCATTTATTTAAACAAGGATTATATGCAGCAAGCACCAATAACATCCAACAATGGTAGTATTTGTTTCATGTAGGTTTTAACCCCGTACAGAAATTACCTGCATACGAATTCTAAATGACAGGAAAAATAAAAATGCGAGAGCATAACACATAAAACACATATACACAGAGATTTCCCACTGGATCCCAAAACCGGGCCTACCAGCTTGATTTTTCATTATGTTCCTTTCAATGTTACAATACATATTTTATACATGTCGAAGCATCCAATACCATGGACCAAAAACCATCGTGTCCAAAAACCATGGACCGAAAACCATAGGTAGGTTTGCCCAACCTAATATAGGGTCCAATTTTTTTTTTCCCGGGGCGCTGCCCCAGACCCCGTAGAGGGGGGCTACCCGCCCCCCTCAAACCCCCTGGACAGGG